>FMBT01000036.1:0-66833 GCA_900095095.1 Fragilariopsis cylindrus CCMP1102
AATTCTCTGCTGCCGTCGTTCTTGCCTCTGTTGGTTACACCAACGCCTTCTCTGGATCATCGTAAGTGGAAGAATTTTCTTTGCTTTGTAACTAGGTTGCGATTAGAAAAAAACCCAATCAAATTCCTCCTGCCCTGTCGTTCAGTTCAGTTCAGTTTAGATCTTGTCGTTGATAATTAATTGAACGAACGGTCGTCGATGATATTGAGTACTGTACCGCTTATACCGCCTATCCAAGAAATGGTGTCCAGAAAATCCACAAGCATAATCTCACAATAAAACGTTTTCTCTTTTTTTAACAATATAATTAAATTAATTTTAATTGACAGCTTTTCCGGAAGCTCCCTCAGAGCCGCATCCAACGATGCTACCATGCTCATGGCCACCGGTATGGGTGTTAACGGTTTCGGACGTATTGGACGTCTTGTCACCCGTATTATGATGGAAGATGATGCATGTGAATTGAAGGCTATCAACGCCGGATCTGCCACTCCTGATTACATGGCATACCAATACAAGTACGATACCATCCACGGAAAGGCCGGACACACTGTCGAAGTTGATGGTGACTTCTTAGTCTTAGACGGAAAGAAGGTCCTAACCAGCCGATGCCGTGACCCTAAGGAAGTTGGTTGGGGTGGACTTGGTGCCGACTACGTATGTGAGTCCACCGGTGTCTTCCTTACCAAGGAAAGTGCCCAAGCCATCCTTGATGGTGGTGCCAAGAAGGTCATCTACTCCGCCCCTGCCAAGGATGATTCCCAAACTATTGTATGGGTGTCAATCAAGATGAGTATGATGGTTCCGAAAACTTCATCTCATGTGCTTCATGTACCACCAATGGACTTGCCCCATGGTTAAGGCCATCCATGATGAATTCGAATCGAAGAAGCTCTTATGACAACTGTCCATGCCATGACTGCCACCCAAGCCGTTGTTGACTCTTCATCCCGAAAGGACTGGCGTGGAGGACGTGCCGCATCCGGTAACATCATCCCATCTTCTACCGGTGCCGCCGTCGCTGTACCAAGGTCATCCCTGATCTTAAGGGAAAGATTACCGGTATGGCATTCCGTGTCCCAACCATTGATGTTTCTGTTGTTGATTTAACATGCAGACTCAAGAAGGCCACCACCTACGAAGAAATCTGTGCTCACATCAAGGCCAACTCTGAAGGTTCGCAAAAGGGATTCTTAGGATATTGTGATGAACCACTTGTCTCCACTGATTTCGAAGGTGACACCCGCTCATCCATCTTCGATGCTAATGCCGGTATCATGCTTAACCCTAACTTCGTCAAGCTTATTGCATGGTATGATAACGAATATGGTTACTCTGCCCGTGTTGTTGATTTGATGAAGCATGTTGCTACCATTGACGCAAAGATCAGCGCATAAAAACTTTTTTATTTTTTCGATTTGAAAACTTTGTGTTTAATTAAATATATTATAATGACCTAGTAATATAAAATAATGAATACATTTTGGGATTTCATTCATTCGTTATTATAGGCCGCGAAATTCAAGCTACGGTGTATATCTTACGTCATGAATTCAATGTTGCTGCAGCTAGCTTGGTGGTGTTACAAGCAAGCAACGTTATTATTTGCTT
This sequence comes from Fragilariopsis cylindrus CCMP1102, assembly GCA_900095095.1. Lineage (NCBI taxonomy): Eukaryota > Bacillariophyta > Bacillariophyceae > Bacillariales > Bacillariaceae > Fragilariopsis > Fragilariopsis cylindrus. Next base: position 1,612 of record FMBT01000036.1, read on the forward strand.
ACCGGTACTTACTTAGTATAATAACATCTAATAATATATGAAATGCATACCGTAACTATCGTTAAGTTAGTGGGCTGGTGAGCTAATGGAATAAAAAGTGCGCACCTTTTCTGCGTGACAAGGATCCATCGTAAAAATCTAAATCAGATATCTTTTTTAATTTTTGATCATCAGCCTCACATCATCACGTATGTACAGTACAATCATTACACGATCACACGATGCTCAGCACGCATCAATCAAGACATCGACGACACTGGTATTCCCCTACCTATATTAGAAATTTCTTAAGATCATGGCGTTGGCGTGTTTTCTCGGTAATCCCGGTCGAATGATGAGTGCTTTGCGAATGCATAGTGCATCATCGTGCGTGGTAAGAAGAGCGTCGTCGACTACCACGACCTCTCTTTCTTCCTCAAAAGAAACAGAAACCGCCAACTTGTCACTGATTCCATGTCCAAAGCAGCAACATCTGAAGCGGACCGCCTTTTTCGATACTATAATAACAACAACAATAAGCAACAAAAAAGTTCTGTAATAACGAAACCACCCACAGTATGGAGATCTCGTACCGAGGTTGCAAACTATATTCGTGAAAATATTGATACAGTCCTTTTTGATTGTGATGGTGTTTTGTATCGAACTAAATCACTTTGTCCTGGTGCATCTGAATGTATACGTGGTCTAATAAATAATAACAAAACAGTACTTTTTGTTACTAATAATGCTGGTGTGAATCGACGTGAATTACGTGAAAAATTATCAACTTTATTACAAATTGATTCATTAACGATCGATCAAATGATATCGAGTTCGTATTCAAGTGCCCAATACCTAAAACAACAACTTATCGATGTTGACGACGTCGACAACGATAATGGCAATATCAGCAGTGGTTCACAAAAGAAGAAAATTTCATCATCATCAGACGCCGTTGACAATAAACGTCGTCCTCGTGTCCATGTGATTGGTAGTAGCGGCCTATGCGAAGAACTTGTTGCGGTTGGATTTGACGTCACTACTGGTGACGATAATAACGAAACTACCGGTAGTATGAGCCGAGAAGAATTAGCTGATTATGATTTCAATAAACTCCATCCGATCGATGCATTGGTAGTTGGTCACGATACTGATATGAATTTTCGGAAGCTCTGTATTGCTGATAATCTATTGTTACGCAATCCGAATGCATTATTTGTTGCAACCAATAAGGATTCTTTCGATGTAGTAGACGGTCAAAATGATCGACGGCATATCGCTGGGAATGGTTGTACGGTCGTTGCATTAGAATATTCTTCAAAACGATCATCGATTAATGCTGGAAAACCATCTAAAGAATTGTTCGAATTGATTCGACGAAAATTTGATGATAACCATGATAATAATGACGATGACAATCATGATGATAATATAGAACAGAACGAAAGAATGGTAAAGAAGAAGAAGAAGTATTTCGATGATCCATCCCGTTGTTTATTCGTAGGTGATCGACTTGATACTGATATAAAATTTGGTAAAGATAACGGAATGAAATCTATGCTGGTAATGACAGGAGTAACAACAGCAGAAACAATGGAAGACCTTGGGAATGGAACCGAGGAAGAACCCCTTCCCGATTTTATTGTTCCATATGTTGGAATGATGGTATAAAAACATAATGTAGAGAGATATAGAGAGAGAAAAGCCCCCCAAACATGCCGTTGTTGTTGTTCTTCTTGTTGCTGTTGATTAGAAGATGGAATAAATAGCGGTGTATGACAACAATATTGAATAGTAATGATAATTTCGAGATAAATTAGTTGTTCCTAGCTACCAAAAAGAATAAAATACGATAACATCATAGTTTGAGTAACTTCTCTATATTATTCGTTCCGGTTTGTGGTCCCAGCTGTATATTATTATTATTATTATTATTATTATTATTATTATTATCGTTGTACATCTACTATATATATGTAAGAATTCTAAGTGTGGGTGTGTCATCAATTCGTATATTGTCACCCTATCATTTTGTGCATTGAGTGTGTTGTGTGTGGTCAAATTAAGGTGAACACTTGTAAATGAGTTGTGGTCTATTCGTTGTTGTTGCTGTTGTTCCATATCCTAACACGCAGGTGTACTGGGGGATTTCTTCTTCATGGCAGGTCTGGCGATAGCTGCTACACCATCGAAGATTACTTTGGAACTTCTCCTTACAAGTTTCTTCGTTTGGTCTCCAACACTTAAAACATCCATCGCCTTTAAGGTTGAACCGGTCGTTTTGAATGCACCATTCAAAAAGTTAAGTGGACTGGTCCAACCAGCGGCATGGAATGAATCCATCCTTTGTCGCTTAATATGATTTGCGTCCATAGTAGCATCTCCAATATTGTCAAGACTATATCCAGCTGCCATGAGACTGAAAAATAGATTCAATTAAGCAATATACACGAAATGAATGTTTTTGAATGTGAGAAGATAGAAAAATCGTGAAGCTGTAGTATATTGTCATCAACCTACTAGGATTACTTGCAGGAATACCTAACATACCTCTTTATTCTTTGCCTAGAGCTCATCATGAGTTGTCTGTTACTTTCCCGTCTCATTGGTTCCCGCATTTGTTCGTAAAAGTTTATGTTCATGCTATACTCTTCCTGGAAGGTCCATCCTAGTGTGACGGGAGCACCTATCATCGCATTATCATAAAAGGAACAGAGTATGAGAGAATATTATATATCTTTTAGAGATCAATTTACTTACTGAACAAAGCAAAGGGATGAATAGCGGGCTACAATAAACTGGAATCAAACATCAGTATTGTATCACACTACAATGCATCGGAGAGAGAGAGAGAGAGAGAGAGAGAGAGACGAACAACAAATTCGTCAAATCCTGGAAGCAAAATTTATTTATCTTACCAATACTAACCGCAGGATTATCCCCGAGAATTTGTGGATATTCTCTAATATTGACCTCATCGAAGATAACCTTTTTCAGGTCAAATTCTTGCCACGGTTCTCGCTGCTTACCAGTCCTTAGAATACCTCTCATGTTCATATTTTCTTGACGACGATCAGAAGAACTCATACTGCTTAATTCGGAGGGAATCATAATTTTATCAATAATGTGTACTATGTTTTTTGAAGTATCAGGAGAGAGATGATACAGTAGAAAGTGTTATTAATTCTTTGTGCCACGAATAATATAAATGTAAATGGTCGAAGGGGCAAAGTCGTGATGTTTACGGTCATGGTTCGGTAATCCATTGCACACTACTTTCACACTTTCAACTTAATGAGATTAATCGATGATGGGTAATTGTTCTTGATTGAACATCATGAATTTATCTCGATTTATGGAATGGAATGCCTCTTGTATCTTGTCACCTGAAATTTAAATATGCCCCTTCAGTTTTGAAGTTATTTACTGTTAATTAATTGGTTCGCAACTTGAAACTGTTGTGCGTGCGAGTATAAGAATGTGTTGCCGTTAGTCGTAAAATTGAATTTGATATGGAGGAATGAACAATCTTTTAACATTAAGATGATGATATCTCTGCCAAAATTCTTGTTGTACAGGAACCCCCCCCCCCCCCCCAACAGGTGGGGGACATACATGACATGCAGTAGGGAAAAATTAATTCTGCTGTGAAAACATGATCATGTAACGTGTAGTGTCCTCCATCAATCTCTCACAGAATCCAACCAGTCATACTACCGTAGCTGTGTCACCATGTGGGAAAAAGATTTCGGGAGGGAATGTGTGGACCTTGTGCACTCTTTTTGTCCAGTAAACATCATGTACATCATGTCAATAACTAGGCATAGTATGATGTTTGCTGTTTAGGGGTTCATATTGACAACAAAACAATTTCCTCCATGACTAGGAAAAAGTGCAGGTGTGTTCTTCTGATGTTGGTTCAGTTACCAGTAGTTAACCCCATTTTGAAAATGAGAGGATATTAATACCACTGAGTGTGGTTTCTTCTCAAGAAAAGAAGGATATATGTTTAGCAATACAGTAACAACAGCAAAGTTGGTGTTGTTGTTCAAAAATTAATTTGATGACTGAGATTAATTTTATATTATTATTCATCATTACCATAATAATGATTGGTATCTTCGCTTCACTACTACCATAATGTTCTTATAGATACAACATAAAAATGGCATGTACAGTATTCAATACTGCTAAATGCAAGGAAAGGGCAAACAAATAATGGTGTGCTTTGACATGTAGTTTGTTTTGATGTTGCATACAGTAACTACTGTATGTACTGTATGAGCAAGTTTGAAACCCGACTACCATTCCTTTTTTAGTCATGGGTGTGACTGGATTTGAAAATCTGAGATTCAAATGAACTGAGACGAGTTGATGGATGGTGTTATCAGATATAAGAAAAACAAATCCTGTGGACACAGTCAGCTCTTAAGTCCAATCCTACTATCATCATTATTCAGTACAATCAATTCCTACAGCCAATAGTATATTTAGTTCTATATACATTCCTGTTGTCTCCGAAAAGGTCTCCATTATTTATAAAAATGAAAATTGCTCAATGTACCCTTCGCAAATGGGCGACAACGACGACGACGACAGCGACGAGGTCCACTAGAAGTAGCGTGGTTGCTTTTCCTACTTTTAGTTCAACGACCGCATCATCCATCATCATCACCCGTTGTAACGAATAATTTCTTACGAAATGCTATCATATCCAATAATAATCATCCCACATTCCACTGTCGTCGTCGTCCATTTTCTTCTGAATCAACTGAATCGTCGTCGAAATCGGCATTATTAGAAATTTTAGCACGCGAAGAACAAGAAGAAGCAGAAATAGGAAATACAGAATTACCTACAGAATTATTAGAGTTAAAAACAACGATTGAAGAATCGTGGAAGATTGTGGAAGATGGTGCTACTACAGATCTATACAAGATTATACCTCCAACAATGCAAAAATTCAAGTTAGTTTTCATTGTCAAGATACGATTGAGGCTGTGACGTGGGTGAACTAGACTACGGCGATGAGGATGAGGATGATGCTAATGACGAGGTATTGCATGAGGAGGAGAATGAGGAAGATTTCGACGATGAAGGTTCCTCACCTGTACGATTTACTGCTACTGTTACAAAAGCTGGTAACTCATTAGTCTTTGCTTGCTTTTCGGAACTTGGTCAAGTAAGAATCGAGGGTGTCTCTACTACTGCTAAATCCACCCCGGAATTTGTCCATGAGAATCAAGGTACACGTAAGTTACAGTTACATTTTAAAAAATCGTTCATCATTCATCACACCGTATTCCCAATATTCAATCAATACTTAACTTACTTAATACAACAACACTGATTTTGTCTGTCTGTCTGTCTGTCTTTCGTTTCTTCATTCTTTTCATTTTTGAATAAATAGTCCCAAAAATTGAATATCAAGGTCCAGACTATACAGAACTTGCAGAAGATCTTCAAGAATCATTGGCAGCTTATTTAGATGAGGAATGTGGTGTAAATTCGGATGTTGCAACCTTTATTGCTATGTTCACTGATTACAGAGAGGAGATACAATACGTGGACTTTCTCAAACAGGCTCAATCAATTGTGTCCTAATAAATAAATGAATAAAGCTATGTACGACACGTACAATTAGTAGAACTGCATGTGCTTGTTAGTTAGAGCCAACCTTTTTAGAATGTTAGCGTTGTCTAACCCGTAGTAGAAAGTATTTCTAGAAAATTGCATTTTAAACTTAATATAAAAACGAAACAAAAGAAAATGGAGACTGGGTATATGCTAATCTATATGCTAGTTCCTAGAGTAGTTATGTTGTTCTTACTTCTATCATTTATAGGTATATTGATTTTTTGTTGCTGTCTTCGTCGTAAGTATCATCTGTGCATGCATTATTATTATTCGTGATCACAGGAAAAAATTATAGTATAATACACACATTAGAATCAAATCTGGAGGACGCTTTTCGATATCAAATAGTATTTTAAAACGTAGTAGAACGTCTTCGACCACTACCGGCACTACTGCTACTGCGTCTTTGACCTCTCACACGCGTTGGTTTATCGTCTCTTTGGTACTCAACTTTCACGGCAGAACCACTACCGTACGTTCGTTTTTTTTGTAAGTTGTAAAAGTTGTCGTGTTGTGTAGTGTAGTATATGGTACGAGTGATCAGAGTTTTACGTCGTGAGAAGAAAAATTGCAAATATAAAACGAAAAAAATTCTGCTAACAAAAAGAACAAAACAAAATGAACAACCGATCACACCTTACCTAAGCGAAATGACGTTGTATACTTGAGATTTGTAAACTCGTCCACCGGATTCAGCAGGTACAGCATGATATGCTATAAGGCAAGATGACACAAGATTTGGCGATGAGGCAAAAAAAGAACAGAATAATAACGAAAAGACAGGGAACGAACGAACAATCGAAGAGATAAAACAAATTCTCGTTTATCTCAATACTTACCTAGCATAGCATTTCCGCCCAATGACAAGACGTGGGCACGAGCAATTGCATTGCATTCCGTGACAAACCTATGAAACTCAGCTGCCTCCAAGCCGCTAGACTCGCGAATGAAATGCATCGATACCGTCCCAAGGTATTCCACGATTCTACCACCAGTTACGTGATGTAATGGTGTAAGCTCAACTGGGATTTCTGCCACATCAATAACATGGTCGATACTTGAGTTGATCGATCGTAAGGACATATTTGGACTATGGATATAGATGTTGTAGGTTGTTTGAGATTTGGTACCAAGTGCCCGATCGGAACATTCCTCAGAATACTAAGTGCCGAAAACGTTGGTGTACCAGGAGTTTCAGTTGGGGATGTCTTTGTTCCTTCGGTCTTACTACGTGATAAGAAGGATGATTTTGGTGAGAGCAGGTCTATCAAAGACGAGCGTTTGGGACTGCGATTACCAAGATCTGAAGGGGACAATAATGGGGTAAGATGTGGAGACGATATTGTCAATTTGTCTCCCAGTCCAACTGGCGATTTTTCATTGTTCGTCGGACTTCTTGAATCCATTGACGTAATTGACGTATCAAAGAACTCTCGAGACGACGAGTCAAATCCCAAATGTGTTCGTTTCATTTCTTCACTAAGTTGGTCTACAATAACAGTCGAACGGCTGCTTTCAATTTTTGGCCTAAAAAGACGAGATACTCCACTCTCAACAACTTCGGCGAGCTCTCTTAGTTCCTTATCCTCTCTTCTACGGATTTCTAGTTCATCCAAAAACGTACTATCTGATACTGCGCTATCGTCTTCGTCAATTGTATCACTCGCTATGAGCTTTCTTTCTAAGACAACCTTCCCAGTACATACAAGTTCGATCATATCATCAGGTGTGAGATTGACTTGTGTGCGAACCCCACAACAACTGCCGGTGCGACGTCCTTAACTTGATCTGTGAGCCTTGCGAATAATTCTTGGAACAGACCCGAAAATAGTAGATTACTACGAGTCCCACGAAGCGCTGCTGGATTCCATTTAAACCGAAGCATCGACATCAGCATCTGACCAGCCACAGTTTCTTGTCCCCTGCCACCATCACCTAAACCAAAATCTCTATTAAAAGAAGGGAGGAATCGGGTGAGAATTAATTTCAATTGGATTTTCGTTCCAAAACATTTTTCGTTTCCATGCACAACTTACGGCATGTATTGGCAAGTTGTTATGCGGATACTAGGTGGAAGCTGTTTATCTACTAGTATACTGAGTATATCCTCATCAGTTTCATCGTCAATCTCCAGTACAAAAGGAGCCTTATCATCACGATACATCCTGCGTTTGCGTCGTCTTTGGGGGCCTCTTCCTTTGTTAGACATGTGTCGGTCTGCTTCTGCGTTTGCTTCGAGATCGTCGATAAATTCCATGTCCAGTCTTTTGCCGTCTCGTATACTACCATCTAGGTCACTTGCTACTGAAGCAACATCTGTACCCGAGACGAAAATATCTTCAAACTCAACACTTACGTTGTCTTCTGTGTCAACACCAACGCCCGATGACCCGGTAGTAACTGCGTCAACCTTTTCGAGGTGGCTTTTCGAGTTTTGCGAACCACCAGATTCCTTATCACTCTCGGAGTCATCGCTAGAGCTACTCGATGAGCTACTCGAAGATGAGCTCGAAGACGAAGAGCTTTCGGATGACGATGACGACGCACCATCCTCATCATTAATATATTGATTTCCCGGACCACTGACAGAAATTGTGTTCATCTCGAATGCGTCAGAAGCACCTCGAGGTTTTGTCTCCAATCCAGGATGAGTTTTGGATTCCTTCCGGCGAGTTCTATCCTTTCTGCGTTGTTCTCGTTGTAATCGTGCCTCTGCTCTAACTGCCGATCGTCGTATTTGAGCCTGTTTGCTTTTAAATCGTCGCTTTCGAACGCGTTCAACGTGACGTTGAGCTGCAGTCAGAAGTCGTTGTCTATTTTTTGCCGATATTTTTTCAATTTGTTTCTGGAGTTTAACAAGTTGGTGATCCTCTTCGTCTTGTACAGCGATCGTTCTAGATATCTCAAGAATTCTGGGGCTTGGCATAGCTGTACAGTAGACGGCAGTAGCAGTCACTGTGGATATAATAAGTGATCGTCCTACATCAACTTCATTCTTTAGGGAAAAAGCTGCATTTCTTCCAAGGACCTTAAGCTTAAGCATCAGCTGGCGTGCCAATTCATACTCTAAAAAGGGAAGGGCTTCGCTCACAGCCAATGCATCGCTCTCACTGTTTTTTTCTGGTGGACGTGATCTACATACCCTAGCTTGGATGAAAACACCAGGCCCACGGATTGGAAGTCGCGCCGGTGGTTCGCAAGTTGCAAGGAGGACCTCAGGTACCCACTTTTTGCCACAAAGCATGCACGGAACTAGTTTCATATTCGTAAAGGGTGCTAGCCGATGATGATACGGAACATGACAGAAAGAGCACGGCTTTGCATCTCTCGCTCGTATGATACGTCGGCTTTTTGTTGGAAATCGCTTCCCTCCAGAAATACTTGAATAGCTCGTCTCGTTGGCGGTGGAATGTACACTAGTTCGGTGGTCTGTACTATTTTTTGTCCCAGCTCTCCCTCCTGCCGCCCTTCTCATCCTACGATCAATTCGTTCACATCGATTTGATACCCGTTGACGCTTTTTGATAATAGATTGTTCCTTGGTTGTATAAATCGATCCATCCCCTGATTCTTGTACATCATGTCGGCGTTGGTCTGGATCTGGATAACTATCCCATAACCTTGGTTGATGTTGCAGATACATATCTGGCAAGCCACGGACGGAACAAGCAGTCCCGGTGATAGACAATACGGCTACATCCTCGTGAATTGTCGAAGCTTCTAGATATCCAACAACATGCGAACAGCACAGAATCTTTGCATGTGATCTAATTTCATCTCTTAACTCCGTCCACCACGAATCTCTTTGCTCTTGATCGGAAAGCTTGCTAGCTAAATTACCCAAATACTTCACACTTCGAGCCGTTACTAAACCACCGATACGGACTCTAACTCGAGGATCGAAATCTCTCAGTGTCAATAATTGGACTTCATCATCATCATTCGCGTGATGGTGTGATTCTGGGAGTGCTAAAGTAGTACCAAAAGTAGGCCGTCGCGTCGTCGAGGGGTGTTCATCATCATCCTCATCGTCATCATCATACTCTTGTTCGGAGTTGATAGTCCCTCCTCGACGGCGCAATTGCAATTGTAATAAATTGTGTTTTTGACGTTGTTGGTGTTGTTGTCTTCGTTCTAATCGGACACACGTTCCGTACGTTCTTGCGACGATACCCGAGTCTCCCTCCACGTCGAAGTTTTGATAATAACCCAAGACAGCGTTCCCTCCTTTATCTAGTACTTGTTTACACATTTTTCTTCGAACAGCAGCGTCAAGTAAGTATAATAGGGTTTGTCGAGTTTCATGAGAAAGTTTAGATTTTCGAAGATTACTTGAAGGGCTGAAACTTGTGTTGTTATTGTTGTCTAAAAATTCTGGATCATCCGCAACGACTAACTCTTCAACGAAACCAAAAATATGCGAAACATAAAAACCCGATGCAGGATCTAGAGTTGAAAATGGAAATAGTTGTACACCAGCCGAAGAGTCACGAAAGGGATTAACATCACCAATAAAATTTAACTTCACACTCAATTCAAGTTCACCTCTAACTCCAGAATTTGTATGATAAAGAGGAAAAAATCCAGACAACATCCCTGCCGCCGTTTGACTGTCAGAGGGTTTTAATTCGTCGTGGTCGTCCTTCGATGCAGTTTGAGTTAAAAGTGGATTTAAATCAATATAAACCAATCCGATTGATTCATCTGTACCAAGTGCGTCCGAATCACAAACTTTAAAAATAAGAGGTTCATCCTGCAGCAAGGCATCATTCGAAACATCGAATCGAAATTCTTATAATCAAATAATAATAATAATAAAGCAAGAATTTGTATAAACAATCGACGTAGAAACGTGAGATTTAATGATCGATAAATGACTATGATACTTCAATAAATATGATTTTTCTTTTTCTTACCCTCGTCCCATACGGGATTGAGTGTTCTTCGACACACTTTCGTTTTTTGTTGGTATCGTTTTTGCTTTTCTTGTCCCGATTCTTCCTCTTGATCAGTTAGATTGACATGTCCGCCTAATGTAACTACAACGTATGCATCCGTACTTGGAGGTGAAGCAGATCCCATATTATTACGTAAATTATTTATACGATTCGTCGTTGTTGTTGTCAACAACCCTCCAACATTATTGCTACTACCTCCTCGACCACCACCCGCCGAGGATACATGATCCATAACGGGCAAGTTTCTCGCCGATTTGATTCGTACTTTTACAGTCGATGGCATAATGACCTGATGGTTTAATTATATATGTATATATATATTTATCAGTAATATTCACATCTATTGATTAGATGGACGAAGGTGGGAAAGAGGGAGCAGGTATCATTGAAAAAAGAAATTGTATGATGTGATGGCATTCATTTTGTCTACGTATTGATGTTGTGAAGTACAGTATGTTCAATTTTGATACCAAAAATCAGTTTCGACAGTCGTGCGCAGAATAGAAGATCTCAAGGCAGGTACGCGCGTAATTCAAGATACCGGAAGACGGCCCTGTCGTATTTTAGATTTTAGCCGGGGCGCTTTATTCTTATTTTTTCCTCAAACAAAAAAGAGCATGATCTGCTTTTGAAATCTCACACACACTGCATGCGGAGTGTGTGCTCTCCATCAGACTGTACGCACCGCCTACTACGGGGATCATAGCCAAGAGAGAGAGTTTCAGAGTGGTATTACAGTATGTGAGATGCTGCAGAGATGCAATTATTCTGAGTTTTGCATTAATACCTGAAGTAATTGCACAGGCAGGCATATTATGTAATATGACCTCTATAGATTCTTTTATATAGTTCTTGACTCCATGATTTTGTTCTTGGGGCTGTGATGTGTTTGATCCTGTTGTCTTCATCTTAGTATAAAGGTTTCAATTTTTGTCAGGTCTTGTCTTGTAAAAAATTAGAAAATTAGTGGAAGAATATAAGTACTGTAGTACGAAATAATATGTATATTTATGTGAAACAATATTATATAATATTATATGTATGTTGCATTTATTCTTTGTAAAAAATAGCACTTTATTTTCGAATCAAATCAGAGCCTACTGTTACAAGGTTGTGTATCTTTGGGTTATTCCAAGATAGGTTATATACAAACATTCAAAATACAACTTTATAGGGCCACATTCTCTAGATTTTGTTGTTGTTTCTCTATTTAGGTTAAGAAATGAGTGAGTCATCTCATTCTTTCGCCTTTATCATCCATCATCATCATCATCATTGTTGCTGTTCGGCCAAATTCGATTGGCAATTTTGGGTAGAAATGTACAACAGAATACTTTAAGTGCGGAAGAATCCCAACTTTCTTCGTGACAATAAATTAAACCCTCGTCGTCGATATGATATATTGTCTTACCGGATAGTGTTGGTAGAATTGGCCTCCATGGAAGTCTCAACTTACCGCGGAGTTTCCATCGCGCAACTAGCGCAATATTTGTTTCCTCTTCCTCCTCTAATTCTTCTTTAACTCTTTGCTGTGTTGTTGTTGTTGTTGTTGTTGTTGGTATTGTTATTCTGTATTATTTCTAGCGATTCAAGCTCAGTCGAACTGGAATGATAGTCAAAGAGATGAGTAGCTACTCCAACATACTTTCGAAGGCCTGAAAGGGGCAAGTCAGGATCGGGTCCAAGGAATAAAGCATCATCTCGATAAATAGCCGTCGTCAATTTTCCTGTTATGTAATATCCCTTACCCGTTTCTGCCTTCCATCGTTCAGAACATATTCCTGAAGTTGTTTCGGTGATAAACCCTTATATTTGACTTTATTGAGTTTATTGTTAGTACCAGCCGGTCGATGCGCTTGGGGAGCTCCCATTAGATGCCAACGTTCTTTTCGTATTATTGTATGTTTCATCAAACCTTCTACCATGTCTAAACTATCACCATACCGTCTCCGGAAGAAAGGACACTTGATAGATTGAGATGAACTATACCAACGATCTAGTTTGGACATAGACCAGGCTTCTAATGGAGAGAATGTTAATACCTTTGGGTCCGCATTTTGTGTCGTCATTGTTGGGGCTGCAAAATGGTTTGCTGATAGGAAATTGAGCGGTCGAGAAAGAAGGGATGATGATTCTATTTTAACTTCCGAGTTTTTTCGAACAACAACATTATTAGTTAGTTCATTATCGATTTGCATTGTTTCTGTATTCATATCATTGGGGAGTGACGGTATTATTTCTTCTTTACCAGCGATGAGACTTTTCGTGGCATCCTTAATCTCGTCAATATATTATCATTGATCACAACATATCCATGTACATCTTGAAAAGAATCAAAAAGGAGATAAACAAACAAAATGAATTGTTTTCTCCTATTTCGATGGATATAATTTTCGTGCTTCATCATTCTCTAGTAAAACTATTACTGTTTGATACAGAAGACAAAAAAGATAAAAATTAAAACGATATGGATGTTCCCGTAAAAGATAGAGGAAAGACGTCAGCGTACGTGAGATGACCCTCTATTGATAATGTACCGTATTGAATATGATGTGATGAAGATGTTCAGTATAAATTGGTTTTTTCTTATAATAATGCTGGCAGTCCAAAAAGGCTTGGCTTTTAATGAGATGTGCGAAGGAGCGGTCCCTTTAGTTCTTTTGCAGTACATCTCTGATTCTTTGATTTTTACTGTACACTGCCTTATTTTGTGACGTTGAAGTAGTGTGTATTGAATCGACGTGTTTGAAGAAGTGTGTACGACGGACCAGAAGAATTACCCAGCTGGAAAAATAGTGTCATCACAAAATAAACTAATTACAAAGACACATCATTGGTGAAGTATTTTTTCTTTCTCGAACAGCTGCCTATTTTTGTTTATTCGTGTCGTGCATTTACCGTATTGCTATAATATTATGTATTTCCTATTAAAAACAAGTGCTTCGCTTTTTTTTTGACGCGCTAGTGAGGGATTTATGCAGAGGGCGCATGTCAAAAAAAATGAAGCACTCTACTTACAGTAGAAGGAAAAACCGAAAGAAACAATAAGGAAGGTAGGGCTTATATGATACGAGGCGCGATTCTGACGAGGAGTGAGGGAAGAAGCATAACGGTTGCCTATTTATTTATTCGTGTCGTTCATTTACCGTATTACTATTTAACATCACGCATATTTTGATGTCGCATCACCGATCATTGTTCTGTAGACGCAGGATTCAAAATATTATCCATCAACCAAACACGACGACGACGACGACGACTAATACAACTTATTCCTCCGATACGGCTAGGAATGCTAATGCTGATACCGACGGTACTGAGTATATATGATTGTAAATTCTGATAGCGACGAGAAGACGAACGGTCGCGAGGATGATATTGGTAATGATAATAAAAGTAAGAATAAAAAAGAAGAAGGCCATTATCGAATAATTCAACAGGCCAATCGATTACAGGAGGTGATAGTTACAATGATGGTAATAATTCTTCGTTTATGCATAACTGTATGGATCATGAGGAATTTTTACACATCAAAGAATATTTGGATTCAATAAATAATTTTGATATCAAATTTTGTCAAATCCGATTATTGAATGCTTTTGTCTTTTTGCTGGGTAGTGCTTTATATGTATGTATGGACGCATTGCCATATTCTGGATTGTACAGAAGACCAACTGCTGCTGATGATGATTATTATGAAACTGATACAAATGGGTGGATTAACAATATTCGATAGTATATTTTTTGCTGCGATTATGTTTATATTACAGCCTTGATTGATTTTTATTTAGTTTACTTGGTTGGCTCACGATCTGATGAAGCACAAATGCAAATTGTTAATCGTCAAGAGGCAATGTCTCGCGCAAGGAAACGTTCTTCACGACAAGATGGTACATTAATGGGATTACCTTGTACGCCTGTTTCTATGTACGATATAGATTCAGAAGACGACGATCATCGCGATATGGATCATCCCAATAGACAATATTGTCGCAAGTTTCGAAAACTGATTTCGAAGTTTCGAGGATCGATTTCGATGGTTACTTTGGTATGTTGGGCATTACTGCTTGGTGGAATTACTGGATGTATATCTGCTGTATTTATAGTGAAGCATGTTCTTATATCTGACATCTTTAATGCGATAAGTGTACACCTATTCTTTATCCAAGCATGCGTTATGATATATGCGCGCTTATGTGCTAGTTCTTCAAGCAATTCCAACCGTATCGACGATGACAACAACAGCAATATCAATGAAGATGATGATGATAATGATGATGATGATGACAGTATGATGATATTCATATCAAGATGGATGCTAATTGGTGGAGATTTTTCGTTTGCTTTAGGTGCATCGATTGATGTAGCTTATAGTTATGTTTATATCTTTAGGATGATTAATTCGGATTATTTCAAGCAAGCTGTTGCAACACTTTTGTCTGGTATTCTATGGCTACTCGCTTCTATAACGTATCTAAGTGTAGCATTGTACGATTACTACATCCTCAAGAGAGAAATTAGGAAAGAACTCGATTCTTTAGTATTATTGTCATTGCATATGAGATTATCATCTTCTATGCCACCGAAAACACATCATATGACTGAATCCAATCCTACTACCACTGAAGTTCATGATACAAGCAACGATAGCAACGATGATGATGATGATGATGATAATATCAAGCGAGATTCTTGCCTTTAAGTATCAACTATGGGTGACGTATACATAATAGAATGAATGTTTATCACGATACACGTGCAATTTGTATTGTCTGCAAATTGTGCTATTTAAAAAAACAAAATACATATATAAACCAATGAACAATCAGCGGATATACTGTAAGTAACTTCCAGCCCACCAATAAAAGAAATGACAGTGAAAGGGTCAAAAGGTTACGCCCCCTTCTGACACGATTTTTCATATATGTAGATAACTATAAGATGTTGTTGATATACAGTATAAAACAGTCCTTTGTTTTGTTTTCTAAGCATGTTACAGTATAGTATCAGTATAGGATCAGTATAGTATCAGTATAGTACTTACTATAGTGTTTATTATAGTAGCCTACTTACTATAGTACTATCTATAGTATAGTATAGATAATCGATTATACCTGCCTCAAAAATGTTTACTCAATATTGCGTGATATTATTGTCAACTACAAATGGTATTTTCGTGTAAAATAATTACAGAGTAGATTTTTTCGGAATTTGATTTAATGCGGATTTCTAGTCATGTTTGTCAATCATTCATCTTCGTCGTCACTCACAGAAATAATTCGTCTCTTCGAAACCTTACGTTCTCTTTTTGATTGCTTCTGATGGCTGTGTTTCTTTCCCTCGTTGTGACTACTTTCTTCTGAATCAACCATGCTGAATTCACAGTCGTCGCTCTCATCGTCTGCTTTTTCCTTGGTATCTTTTACGGGAAATTCGTGACCAAGTTTACTTGTACCGTGACCAAGAGTATCAGCACAGGAACTACAAATCCAGTCACCATCGGGAATCGCACTCAATCCTAAACATGTAATATGAAAGCTCCGTCGACATCCTTCCGAATGATCACCGCCATCACATATAAGAAGTTCTCCTCCTTGTCCACACAAGTTACATTCGTCTTGGCTCATCGCGTCTTCGTCTTCGACACCAAACTCAACGAAGCCATCGTTTTCATATTCGCCTGTATCACGTCCACCTACACCATAAACAAATTTGTTGTCTTCGGATTCGTCACTATCATCGGTGCAGTTACTACCTTCCTCATCTCTAAAAGTAGCTTCAACATCCTTGCTTCCCATCGTACGTTCTGAGGTTGCCAACTTCTGAAGACCTTCTTTGGATATCTCAAGGATGAGTTCAAGCCCCGTCTCCGCGTGATGAAAAGAAAACGTAGATGAGTGTTTCTTGACATCTAATCTTAAAGAAAAGACCACCGTACCTTTGGAACTGAGCTGTCGGCGGCTCACGGGAGTTGCATGACCGTTAGATGACAAAAGTGAAAAATCCACAAGCGAGGAAAATTGATCTTCCTTAGTGATGAATTCTTCATCGTCTCCGTTTTTTTTAACCAAGAATGGTATCCTGTCTTCGGCTTCATCTTCTTCCAAATGTAATAAACAAAGGGTAAAAACCACATTTTTTGTTTTATCCTTTTTGTCGTTATGGTGTTCGTCAGCGTCTTTAACTGCTTGTTGTATCGGTCCATATACAGCTAAAGCTAATCGCATCCGTTGGTCGTTGGAATCCACCACAACAGACCGTTTGATAAAGGTACCATCATCGTTACTACGACCATTCTTTGACAGGAGTGACCACCGAGGAGACTCTTGGAGAGGTATAACAATCTCATATCCTCGAGAGTGCGAACCATCGTTTTCACCAGATATGGCTTTTTTTCGAAGCGCCAACCGCGCCCGCAATTCCTCGGAAAAAAGCGTAAGAACACAAGCCCTTAGGCTAGTGTTGACTCGCAAAGACTTACACCCTCCTCGATCACTCAGCTCGGTTCGACAGGTGGGGCACTTCAGATGGGCTTGTTGTTGTTGTTGTTGTTGTTGTTGTTGTTCGTGATCATTATGAAGTCGCGATGACGACAATGACGTCAAAGACGAAGAAGATTCCCACCAAGACAAACACCCGCTACAGAAACTATGTCCACACGGTAAGGAAAATGGATCCAATAAAACTTCGTGACAAATCGGACACATCAACTCACTTCGTAAGGTATCTAGATTCTGTGAAGAAACGACGGTACTATCATTACAAGCAGCGTTATTATCTGTTGTTGTTGTCGAGTTATTATTGGTGCTGGTCGTCGTCGCGGGATTATTTTTGTAGTAATCGAGGTGATCCTGTACGGACATTTCAATGCTAGTTTCTAATTTCCTACCCAAAATAGAAAATTTCAAATCATTTAAGTTCACATTGTCATTCTCGTTATTGTTGCTGTTTGATTTCTTTCTCTTTTTCCGCGTTTTTGTATCGATTGTCTCTTTTTCTTCTTCTCCATAAATATCACTATCGTCGTCATTGTAAAGTGTTTTCCTTTCAGGTCTACGTCTTTTATTCGTTGCTTTGTTGTTAGTACTTGTAGTCGTATTAGTCTGCGAGGATGTCGTCAATTCTTTAGTTTCTTCTTCGCTCGCTCTACCATCGATTTGGATCTTTTGATTGAACTTTTTACTAGTCACCACTGATGGTACATTTGTTGTGATTTCTACTGACGTAGGATAGGAACTTTTGTCTTCACTACTTGTAGAGGAACTCGAAGATGACGACGAGGACGAGGACGAGGAAGAAGATGATGATGACGATGATGACGATGATGACGACGAGGAGACGATGATGACGAGGACGACGATGAAGAGGAACTGCTGGAGGAAGAAGAATCACTGGAAGAATCGCCGCAGACGACAACATCATTACTTTCGTCGTCCTGGTTGGGGTTTACTTGTACTGCTGGAGGAACAGACGATTTGGTTGTTAGAACAGAACATCCTCTTTCTTAACTTTTTTTCGCCTTCTTCTTAATACCAATATTTTTCTTCTGCTGATTTAACGATGATGTGATATTGACTTTGTTACTTTGATTTCCTTGCTTCTCTGCACCACCGTCACCACAATCACCCTCACCTCGTTTTATTGTCCCTGGTATACAATCAATGCATCGTGCCTTTGCATCACCTGTAGCTGCTCGTTTTAGTTGACGTTTAGAAAAATACTGAACCTCCTTCGTACTACGACTGCATCTACCGCATCGAAAGATAGGACTTTTATTATCATTCTTCATGCTGTTTCTTGGTTAGTTTATCTGATGTGTGAACCGTAATTGAAACTGTGTTTATGTGTTGTCGTTTATAATTACCGGTATTTTGTGATGAAGCAAACGATAAATCCAAAAAAGAAAAAGAAAATTTGTGGCTGATGGTTCCGTCGCCTACAAAAGGCGGCGCGCATTATATTTTCGACCCACTCGATTGAAACAAATCATTTTTTGCTTGGGCGACCTTGCGGGCGAGCACATGCAAAAATTCAAATCAAAGAATAAATACACTTTAAAAGCACTACTACAATTGACTTGTACTTGATTGTACAAGAATGAAGATGATGAAAACAGACACTACCACGGTACGTTATACTCATTTATTATCATAGATATATTATTTCCTTGAGGATTATTAGTTATCTATCAACGAAAACAAATTCCGCTCAGATAATTAAGGTGTTCCGGCATTACTTCCGGTACGAAAAATAATGAATCGCAGCAATATCAGCAATGACGATAGCGGCAGCAATTATCGATATCACCCAAAACAAAACAACGACGACGATGATGAGGATGATAATAAAATGTTAATACTGGAATTCAGACAGATGACTTGTTAGACTTATTCTCAACAACTATGCATTCCTTAGCGGCCGATGCTGCTGCTATTCGACAAATCACCGACTTAGCCGAATTGACTGGGATCATCGTATCCGATAACAATGGAAATAAGAAGTATGGTAACAATAACAACGCCAACGATGAAGAAGAAAATGATAAAAGAGAATACGTCCAAGAATTGTGTAATCTTGATCGGTTGATTACAGGTGTAGAACAAAAGGTCATCGCATTAAGACAGATCATCAATGAAGAAAATTCTGCCCTGACAAAATTCGAAACAAATTTAAGAGATGAAGCTGATGAACAAGCTATTCTCATCGAGGATTTGATATCCGCTCTTGACCTTCAGCAGCAGCAGCAGCAGCAGGATAATAATATGTCATCGTCGTCGAATGATAGGGATGATGATAATCGGTTGCATGCACGTCACCAAAAAAGTAGTGATAATGAGGATGAGGATGAGTGGCGGTACGGAAGATACGAAAATAACGATCAACGCCAACATCACTATCATGACAAAAAGCACATACAACTGTCAGAAGCAAGCAGCAATAGTTACAAAACAACAACACTAATAGAAAAGGAGTCTTGCAATCAAGAACAATGGGGAAGATGGGCAATCAATCCTCCCCCCATCCGTCAAGAGGAGTTAATGGAAGTCGTATTAGCCATAACAATAACAACAGTAATCGTGGCCGTAACCGTAACGATTTATACAAATTTTCATCATTATCTCCGGAGAAGATGAACAACGGATCTTGTTATGGCGATGATAACGATGAAGAACAGGAGGAGGAAGAAGAAGAATATCCATGTTTTGTGAAAGTTACCAAGTCAGAAATTCTAGAACAAACACCGTCATTTGGTGTACACCTATCTCGTTTTGATCTGAACGAAGCATTAGAAGAAATCGAACGCATGGTTTGGAACAAAATATCCTTAGAACCCAAGAGTAGTATTCATAGTAATGGTAGTAGTCCTCCTTCCCATCTTTCATCCAATACACTACAACGACGATTCGATTACCTACGGCATCGACAACGTGGTCCTAATGCGAGTTCGGATAATGAAACTGAAGCACATGTGGGCCATCGATGGGTGTCAGAACAAGAACTACGTGAGAATTGTGCGTTTTTTCGTAGTGGAGAATCTACTGCCAGAGCAACATTACAGCTCTTATGTTCTCTGAAACGTCTCAAACAGGTACCAGGGAAAAACAGAGAAGTCACATATCTTTGTCTTTTCAGGTAGTAGTTCCTTTACTATACTAATTCCTTACCGAAGTCAAACTTACTTGTATACTGCGTTTTGAGATAACAGAGCGCTCCGGCTATACTGTGGTTTATTAGTGGTGAGAGAAGGCAGAAGGCAGAAATCATTTATACATTGGTCTCATATCGAAGTGACTGTTACATGCAGTACAACGCATACGTTTACAATTACTCTTTCTGAGTATACGCTGTCTGCTATAAAATTAAATGCAACAGGAAGTACATTGAAGCTCAATCATTACATAGTGACCCTTCTTTGAACTTAAGAAGTAATTATATTTGCTTGCTTAATATTTTCGACTATTTTATGATAATAATACAAGTAAGGGGAATTTTCCGTACATTGCATTGTGCCTCACTACTGAAATCATTTTTGTTATCGTACAGAGCTGGATTAATATCTCTGTATCTTTCACTAAATCTTAACTAGCAAGTGCTGCGAAAACTTCTAGCTGTCGTTTCGCAATAGTTGCCTCGACGGTCATTATTCATCGAAATAATCTTACCAACACGTGGGAGTTGGAACTGCATTCAAGGAATACTCGACCTCGAAATTGAGGGCGATGCCTCCCTCTATACAAATTGTATTTGATCTCTTTGTGCGGCGAAATAATGGGATTTTTTGTAGCACGAAGTAATGGTTATTTCTATTCCTCGTCGTCTTCCTCCTCTTCTTCTTCGTCATTTCCGCTTTCACTTGGCTGGTTCAAACTCGTGGATATCGTCTCGTCCTCTTTGTCGACAAAAAACCCTAGCAACAACAAAGGTCCCGTGGCAATAAGCTGCAGTACAGCCGTGAAACAAAAATTGAAGAGGATACCCTTTCTTTCAACCAAGATCCCTCCTAACGCCGCTGAACCGGACCAGGAAAACATATTGACGGATTCTAGTGATGCCCATTTCCCCCGTTCTTCTTTTGGAACGTTGTCCATCAATATTGATTTGGTCAACGATTGTGGTGAGTTCATGAATGATGTACGCAATATCAATACTATACATACGACGGATCTAGGTAGTCCTAATTTGTACGAAACAACCATAGAAATCATGAGAAGAATTCCGATCCATTTCATACAAACCGTCACCCGGCATCTACCGTACGTTCCTGCTAAGCGTTGTGCTTGCCTTCTGAAACCGACTTGGAGAATAGAATTCATCATGTAGATTATTTGTACTGCAACAGGAGAAAGACCAAGATTGTCGTATAAAAAGATAGCAAAATACCTAATCGACATACCACTAGCCAAACCAGATATTATATCCGAAGTAGCCACTAGAATAGGAACGATGCGTTTTCCTGGTAAGCAACACAAGGCTTTCGCCAGTCTCTCTTCGTTGTAAGTTTCATCTTGATGTGTAACAGCAGTCCTAATGGCGTTACTATTACTGGATAATCGACCAGATCCCAGTTCTTCCGTTCTTGCACTTGCTTCTCTTACCTCTAATGAAACTAGGGACTCTTCCAATCCGTCGTTTTCTATTTCACCAAGATCATCACTTAAGAAACATAACAAAATGATACCTGGCAAAGATAGTACATTTCCAGCTAGCAATACCATCGAACAATCCTTTACCGTCCACTTATCTCCGAGCACTGCAAACATAATTAGTGCGATAGCTGGTCCGCACATATTTCCGAAATTTATTATAATTGCTCGACGTGTAAAGTAGAAACTCCGTTCACCGTCTGGGATAGAATCACTAAAAAGTGCAGTAATGGCAGTATTGACAATACCCCAATGAATTCCCCAAAGGATAAGTGCCCCCACGAGCAACAAATATCCCGGATGTAAGGCTGCATATATCGTAGCACCGCAAGCTGCGGCACCAAAAAATGCACCAATCTTCAACAAGATATCTCGTCTATATTTGTCGGCTAGTATTCCTGTTGGAATACTTACACAAAGTTGTGATATTCCCATAGCAGCCGTAATAAATCCAATCGATTTTGGGTCGCCATCACGTAATAAAAATACTAATGTTGCTAGACAGTTTTGATTCCATACTCCACGACCACTAAATGCGAACCATGTGTACAAAAGAACAAATGTAATATTCCTTGGAACTTCCTGTCGCTCATTAGTTGTTGTCTCGTCGTCGTCATCGTCGTTTTCTTCTTCTTCTCGCAATCGTTCGTTGGAAGAAAGTAGTGATTCTGACAAGGACAAATTATTTAGTTCATCGGCAATGCATTGTCGTGGTGGCATGATATAGCACGACGAACGACGGTTTGTAGATGCTCCTTGTTCTCCTCTGTCTATTTCAAATTTTGTTTTCTTTTTCTTCGTCCTTTTAAGTTGCGTTCGTATTGCTGACAAGATCGTGTGTTTATTTATTGTGTTTCGTGTTTCCGACTCCAACCTCGAAAAAGAATTCAAAATATCATTAGTGACTGATTGAATCCCCTAACCCTAAAATGATAAACAAGAAAAATGAAGATGAGGCGTATACAAGTAACCCTCCGTCCGAAGTGCCATCGCTAAAATTAGCGCTAAACGTATCATAAAAACTAAATAATGCCCAAAAATAACTAGCAAATACTAGTAAAACTATATATCATTCAACTGTGTGCAACTCTATCAATAAACAATATCTTCAAAATTTGAGGTTCCATCTGACTAATATTCTACACAGATTTCATATATCAACATCCAAAAGGTTATATATTTCCTGCTGAAAATTGGCAATCTGATAGACTAAATTAGCATGTGTGAAATGCACGTTAAAAAATTCAAACGATAGCCCGCGCGACACTTCACAGTTGCACGGAGGAAGTAAATACCGTAAAATATTAAAATACATTAGCAAAACATTTAACTTTTTTAGTAAAGAAATGATTGGCTGTGAGTCTGTCTACTCTAGTACAGTATGGAACTAGAGATAGTTTCACGTATAAGAAGTTAAATCTATTTAATACACTGTAGTAAAGTTGGGGTTTATTTTTTTTACTCGTAGACTTGTTTCTTCTAGTGACGATTTGGTTTGCTGCATGTAAAGATTAGTTAACTTCATAATATTTGCTATATTCTTCACATTTTTTTAAATATGAATGCCATATAAGAAAGGAATTCTTGCTGGGACTATGCATCTTCCATTGTAATTTATTGTCCGCAAGAAAACTTGAATCACTAGCTTGCATTAATTTAAGAAAGGAAATGCAATGGGATCGATGTACGGGATGTATCCGTACAGAGATATCTTTTCCGGAAATGATGAAATAACGTTAGCGTTTGTGTTTTTATAAAGAGCACACCTGATATAAAATGAATAAAAGTAGAAGTTAAAAAAGGAAAATGAGTACCAGGACAACAAGATTGGAATGGAAGTTGCACATGTTTTTGTTTTTCTTCTTTTTCGGCTACCGATCTCAAAGATTAAACTTCCAATTTTATGGAAAATAGTTAGTAATCCATAGTCAAGTAAAAATCGGTTTTATCGTCATTGCCGAAAAACGTGAAGTAGAAACGAATGTACTAAGCAAGCCTTTTGAGAGCTATGATCGGACGGAACAATATAACAATCATCAGAACCACAGAGATGTTATCTCCATAGGGTGTTCTAGCACCCATGTCGAGTTATATATAGAAAAGTTAAATCAAGTTTCATCATCACTTGATTGTTACTGTTTGTTTCGTCTGGCACGTCTCTCAAAGCTGCTGCAGTGCGCTATACAAAACCGTCTCAAATCTCATCTTGTATGCACATATTATCTGAAAGTTCAAAGAAAAACATGGACGTACCTTAAGGGAAGATACCTTTTACTCATACCACCGGCTGGTACTGTAGTAGAGTTTCAAATAGGGAGGAAAGATACAAACAGTTGATGATGTTTCTTGTTCTGGCCGTACGACCGGCATACCCTCTCCAAAAAAACATGTATAGAAGCATGGACGGAAGTCACCTTGCGTGGTTGTAGCACGGGTAAATCACATCATCTCAATCGTTATTAATATTGTTAATTTACTGCTACTATAACTACGCAACAGCAAAAGAATCAATAACAGTTCCTTGTCCATTCCGTAATTGCATTAATGCTGATGCACGTTCACGAACAGCTGCTTGTATTATATCAAAAACAACACGACATCCAGCCATTGCCGCTTCTAATACACGATCCAACGTTTGAAAATTAGATATCCTTGCTTCACATTGACTCAATACTAATGTACCACGTTGGGGTAACATTGCACATGGTAAATGAACTGCACCACTTTTACTACCATGAGATGATGATTCTTCTTGACGATTTAAATCAATTAATGTTGTATCACTTGATATATTGATTCCAGCAGAACATGCACATAATATATCCTTAATTGGTAATCCAGAATCAATTAAGGCAGCAGATGCAGCATTAATTGCACAACATAACCGGCCACCATCATCAGCCAGTATCACAATTGTGACTTGTATTCTTGATTTAGGAAATAATTGTAGTAGAAGTGTTGCTTCTAGGGATCGTTTAATTAGATGTGACATTTCAATAAATCGACGATCCGAATTTGGATTAGTTATTCGTCGATCACCACCACTCGATGCAAATGGTACACTTTTTATAATAACATCCACAATTGCTTGTGTCGGTAGTTCATCTGATCGTCGAATGCATGCAATTGGACCTCGAACTGTTGCCATTGCACATGTTAAACCCATTTCAACTAATGCAGAACCACCAGCAGTTTCAGAACTATTATCTGTACCGATGTTCGAAACTGGTCCAAGTTGGACTCTCATTCGTCGGATTTCATCAGGCTTACGTCCATCATTACGTAAATTTGATAATGCTAATAAATCCGTACGACGAATTGATGAACCCATAATGTATTATATGTAGTCTAGCTCGCTAGTTTCGTCGGTCTAGTTAATAGTAGTACCGTTCCAAAACATATCCCATTGGGCATTCTTATATGATCAATATCATTTTGTGTGGATGATGGGATGGATTGTTTGCGTGTGTTCGAGTATAATTATATCAAGTAAGAGTTTTGGACGGTAAGATTTCATACTATTGCGATCTTTGACACAATCGAATAAAATGAATGGTCAAGCGAGAGACTTGTGATTTCCAGACATGGATAATGTCTGTCTGTCGTCAACGTAAAAAATACCATCAAAGAAACAAAAAATATTTTTTCAAAAGTAGTAGCTGCAATGGCGATACAACGACCATTTTTAACTGCTGAGCATAAGAAGAAGAGAAAAGAATCTATATTGTCATTCCCAACGTGACGACGACGACAACGACGACGAATGTCTACTACACGACTACCGTTACTGATTCGTCGATACTATCATCATCATAATCGTAGTCGTCGGCACTTTTATTGCACAACATCAACTACAACAACATCGGCATCCATAATACCATCCAATTACAACTACAACTGCAGCAACTACAACTACAACGACGGAATCATTGACTTTAAACGACTCGGACGGAAGATAATACGAGATACAATGACTGCAATAAAAACAATGAGAGATATTAATCGATCCACAACAACCCCGTCGTCATCGATAATGACATCATCATCGATAACGCCCCTAAAAAGAATGTTATTCGCATCGATGCCATTGTTCGCCATAATACCATCATCGTTATCATTATCATTTGGTGCATACCGTAAACAATGCGGTGGTAGCAGTATTACATTGAGGAGTGTTGATAGTAGTTATGGTCGTAGTACTACTACTTGTAGCACGGGCTTTCGATTATTTTCTTCCGAAAGTAATAATGATAATAACGATGGTGATGATAATGACGACAAAGAAAACGAAAAAGGTAAATTTGCAACAGAATATCATGCACCTGTAATGGTTAATGAATGTATTGATGCACTCTTAAATTGTGAACGTGGTAGTGGAAGGATACGACATAAAAAATACAGTAATAATGATAAAGAAGGAGAACAAGAAGAGCAGGTTCCTTCTACTTCTACTTCTTCACCATTAATTTTTGTTGATGGGACACTTGGTGGTGGTGGACATTCTGCTGCATTACTACAAACTTTAAAAGGTGGTGATATTGTATTTGGATGTGATATTGATCCGAATGCATTAAATGAAGCATCAAAACGATTATCATATTATACAAATCATGATGGTATAGATCGTCCATTATTTGTTCCTGTACAATCTAATTTTGGTAATCTTGCAACAAAACTTCCAACTATTTTACATCCAATAACACAAAAATTAATACTATCAAAGGGAGTAGATGGGATTCTATTAGATTTGGGTGTATCCTCACATCAAATCGATGTACCAGAGCGGGGTTTTAGTTTCATGAGAGATGGACCGTTAGACATGAGAATGGGAAGTGCGAGTGGTACTAATAATGATAGTGATGATACAAGTAGTGTGAGTGATGTTGGTGGCTTAAAGGCAGCTGATATTTGTAATGAATTTGATGAAAAGGAACTTCAACGGATATTTAGTGTCTATGGAGATGAACCAAAATCAAAGACTGTAGCAAAAGCGATTGTTAAAAATCGGCCACTATATACAACAGGAGAACTTGTTGATGCTATTGGGTCCGTAATACCTCAATTTGCTAAAAATAAACGACATGGTCGAACAGCAACTTGTGCAAGAGTATTCCAATCCCTACGGATTGTTGTTAATAATGAAGATGGTGTATTATCACAAGTTTTATCGGATGTTTGTCCTACGTTACTTATTCCTGGTGGACGGTTAGTCGTTATGAGTTATCATAGTATGGAAGATCGTGCAACGAAACGTATTATGAGAGATGGTTCACTAGAAAAGATCAGAAATGGACGACAACGAATAAATAATGATGAAAAGGATTTATATGGTAACTACAACGGCCCATCAAAACCCTTCAAACCGCTTAGTAAACGTCGGAAGGCAACCGAAGAAGAAACATCAAGAAATCCGAGAGCACGAAGTGCTATATTGAGAGTAGCAGAGCGACTAGAAGATTTTTAGTTCTAAAAGAACAACTTATACTTGAATCTTTCGATTTCATTACACATAGATTTCATTTTTGTTGAGACTTTTAACAATTTACGATATCTAGTAGTCCACTGGTACCATTATTTTCATCGCCGTCGTCGTCGTCACCGATGTCATCGCTGCTGCTACTGATATTGCTGTCAATATTATCGTTGTCTTCAGTTTCGAAGTCAACATCAATTTTTTTCTTTTTTTGGCCATCCTTTTCTTCAGCCTTGTTTTCACTCACGGTATTGTTAACATTATCCAGCCCAGATAGAATAATCTCTTCATGGTTTTTGTTTGTTTCGTTACCACTATTGCGTGTACGGGCAAGGGGGTCCTCTTCTAGCTTTCTATACTCATGTGAGGATATTCTACGATAGCTCGCTTCTGATTTCCTCTCAAATTTAGTCGTATTTAAGTAACCGAATTCATCCAAGTCACCGCGTCCTACCGGTACAAGCTCTACTAGTCGATTTCCTAGATACAGGATCTCGTCGTCAATCTTTTTCTTCATTCGTTGTATTCTTCGATCATGATCATCTCTATCCTTGGGGTCTAACGTCTCATTCAATTCTTCTATCTGTTTTTCCTTTTCGGTCAATTCAATGTGTCGACGCACGGCACTCTTAGCAGCACGCGCCTGTAATCTTCGTACTGATGGCTGTTTCCCTTCTTTTAATTCTGATTGATGGTCAAAATTATACCCAATACCAACCCCAAATCCTTTGTACACAGCAACGCCCAAAGGATCGTCGTACTTTTTAGTTTCATACTCTTTTCTGTGTTTTTCGGCCTGAAACTTCGAGGCACGGGACTTCCATTCGTCGCGATCACCATCCGGTAGTTCATTCTCGCCCAACGATTTTTCTTCCTTCTCTCGTCTCAACCTATCTGCTATCGTTTTTCCATCCTCTAAGCGCCGAAAATTAGTCTTTTGAAACAAAGTAGTATATTGTTCTTGTGCAGATCCTTTAAAAAAGTACAAATAGAATAAGTAGGTGTACAGATTTCCCTTGGAAATTGTAAGACGCTCAGGATCACGCCAACGTAGACTATATCTCCATGCCATATTATAATACCGTTCGGGATGTTCATCGAGTATCTGATTATATGATTCTCCAGTTGATAAAATGGGAAGATCATTGGTATACTCAATTTGAAATATCTTTGAAATAGCCTTGAGGTGTATTATTGGCCCTAGTAGAGAAAGGTTCGCCAGATATCCTATACCGACACTCTTCCAGAAAAACGGTGTATAAGAGGACCACATGGTGGTCCAAAGATTTTGCATCATTTTGCCTAGCTTAAGCAATCGGATTTGTTTTCTCCACAGTATGCTGTAGCAAAGAAGATATAATAATTTCGAGGTAGATTTTGGAGGTTTCAATAAATGATTTTTGAGAGGATCTTTAGATGATGATGCTTCCATCCTGGTCCACGTACCAAGCATATACACAGCAATAGATCCAAATAATGGGTAGATTGATTCTTTAGGTAGATGTGATAAAACTTTTGCAAAGTCTGAAATGAATCCAAGTGGGGCTAAAATCAACATTGCACGAACAATTTTCCACATGACAATAGGGAAAAGTCCAACTGGACGTGTCAAACTCGATCGTTCTAACTCGTACATCTTTTCTGGATATTGGTATAGTGATGCGACTGCTCCCATCCGCGTAAGTAATTGTGAACAGGACAGCCACAGTACGACCCAGGAAGATGATTGGATAACAGTAGTAAGACTCTTAGCAGCATTTATTCCAGTCAATGATTTTATCAGTATTGTTTTCAAAATTTGTATCCATGCAATACCATTAACTGCAGATGTCCAATATTCCGACAAGAATAAAACGTAATCAGTACAACTTGTGTCTGGATCTTCCCAACCACCCAATTCTGTTGAAAGTGGTGATAGGAATATTGAGGCATGTGCAGGATCAAGGTTTTTAATTTGATCTGGAATAGGATCAGGACGTGGTTGACGTATTCGTTTGAATGCATTGAAAATTAAAGGTACCCACACAACAAAAATCCAGAAATGAAAGTCCATAACTTTCGTTATTGAACGAGCAATCATTCGTATTTTAACAACCTTACTTGATAGTAATATACTCAGAAGTAATGCATATATAAGTGGTACTATAATGTACTTCAAAGCATCGGGAACGATTGGACGTTTACTTTGATCTATAAAGTCAATCTGTTCTTTCATTTTGAATTGTTTCAATTTGAGATCAGCATTTTCTAATGTGATAGCTTTTTCTAATTTTTCCAAATCCTCATAGACAGTAGATAATTGTTTCTTGCTCTTGTCAGCAGCAGTGTCGTCTTTCTCTCGAGAAATCTCGTCATCTTCGTTGCAACTGCCGCTATGCTTGTCGTCAGCATTTCGGGGATGATATTCTACTGATTCTTCTTCTTCTTCTGATTCTGTAGAATCAGGTGACGCTTGATTCGACATAGACGACTGAAAGAACGTCCTCTTCCTGTTCCTATTTGTGAACGAAAATACTTTGCGTTTGTGGATTAAACGATTTCCTCTGCTATGACAAGGAGACATCACGAAAGCTCTACATCTCGTATAACTTTTGGTAATAATAAATAACGACGAGAATAATATAAGAATAGAAGTACGGCAAAAATGATAGCGTCGAAAATACCGATCTCGATTGAGTTGCTTGTTGTTGTGACAGAATTGATGACGTCTGTCCTCCCAAGATGGTGACGATGGGGGTGATGATGATGATACTGATGACAGTGAAGGCATATCGGCGGCAACAGCATGCATCTTTACTTGTGTGCGACTAGAATTTTGTGACCGATTAGTTGTCTCAAACGTCTTGGGAAGCTGAGCCTTGTTAGTTAGTATGTATTAGGCGAGATCGAATCTGATTAAAAAGATATCTCGACGTATCATCATTGCTATATTCGAATATTGATTACTGCAATTGCTGCCAAAATGAATTTATTATTTGCTTTGATAATGAGCCTCAAAGATAGTATGTTGGTGAAGTATTGGGTACAGAGTTGTCGTCCTTTTTGGATTTGATATATCGGTATGTTTGTTTTATTGATGATGATAATGATAGGGTCGAATCTTATTTACACAGCAGACATGCAACAACATACAATCCAACGATGAGAATTCAGAAGTAGATGTTTTGTCGTGTTATTGAACAGTTGTTGTTACGTTCGATGTTGAACGTACAGCGTACAGAACGTAACCGATGGACGCGTTCACACTTACTTCTGAAAAAGTAAAAGTTACTAGTGATTATTGACCTTTTTTTTTTTGACGAATTTTCGAATTTCTTAGAACGTATCGCGCTACAACGCGTAAAAGCACCCACAAAAGCATCGATTGATTGTCATTTTTTCGAACATTATTAATTTAATTCCGACGTACAACGGATTTCACCATGGTAGCTCAATTTTAACCCACTTCCAGCAAATGAATATAGATGCTTCCATGCTCATTCGAACAAGCACCCCAAACACTACTGCTGACCTCATTTTGTGGTTCAAATCCTCCTTTTGAAGCCAAAATATCATTTTTTACTAAATTGGTACTGTTGCTTCTCAACAAAAACAAAGCCAATAACAACAACAGTACGACAACAACAACAACAGGATGACTTCCCTTTTCAACTGTACTATCTGTACTCTTCTACTTAGGGGTGGAAAAAGCGGATGTTGTCTCAATTTGGAAGCTTGTGAAAAAAGATGTAAGAAGAGAGCAGAAGAAGAGAAAATAATTTATGACAAAGAAGCGGACGACAAGAAAGTAGCAGAGAAGAAAATACGAGAGGAAAAGAAAAGAAAGAGAGCAGAAGAAATCCGGGATGAAATGAAAGCAGCACAGAAGAAAAGAAAGATAACAGATGACGAAAAGAAAGGAGAGGAAAAGAAAAGAAAGAGAGAAGAAACGAAAACAAAGGTAAGATTGTATTTGTTGTTGATGTCCATCTCGTTATTATCGATCACGATGGCAAAGGTGTTGCTCTTCGACGTTTTCTTTTTATGGTTGCTACTATTGTCACGTCGTCGTCGTCGATGTCAATGCCATGTGTATCATACTATATTGTACTCTAACCGTGTATTGTATTTAATTCTTTTGTTATAGATAGCACTAACATTGGCTGCTAAGCAAATTCGGGACAAAAGGAGAGCAGTAGCAGCGACTGCTTGGAAGATGTATGATGACAACAAGATAGCAGTAGCATCAGCTGCTAAGAAAATACGGGACAACAACAAGATAGCAGTAGCATTGGCTGCTAAGAAAATACGGGACGAAAATATAGCAGCTAAGAAGATACGGGTTGACGAAAAGATAGCAGTAGCATTGGCTGCTAAGAAGATACGGGATGACAACAAGATAGCAGCTAAGAAGATACGGGTTGACGAAAAGATAGCAGTAGCATTGGCTGCTAAGAAGATACGGGACGAAAAGATAGCAGCAAAAGAGAAAATCCGGGACGACAAGAAAGCAGAGAGGGAAAGAAGAAGAGCAGAAAAAGAACAAAAGGTAAGTCAATGTAATACAAACTATTGTAGTGAATGTTTGTGTATCATATGTATTATACTCTAATCGATATTATACTCTAATCCATATTATATTATATTCTTTTGTTTTTATTGTTGTTTTTGTTATTGTTTCCAAGAAACAAGATGAAGCAGTGGAGTGGAAGGAATTAGACAACCTAACAAAACTAAGCAAGGACGGCATCACACTTTCCACTGGTAATCATCTCTGGTTGGATTGCTTTAATACTCTCAGAAACGAAGTGAAGGACTTTGTGGAGAAATCAGCAGGGAAACCAGAAGGTTTATCAAGAGCATTTGCTATAGATGGAACTGGCATGAGTAAATCTGGATTGTTCAAGTTCAAGATTCCCAATGGTGAAGCTACAGCAAATTCTATACTTCACCAATGTGAATCCATCGAAAATTGCGTTTATCGTAATCCTAAAGCAGCAACTTCCAGTCTGCAAGTAGTAGGTGAGTTTCCCTCCGAACTACCTCAACCGTTGCCCCATTTTCTGGCTAATCGTGTTAGGGTAGCTGAAACTGGTACCCTCTTTGGAAAGACAATAGCCCGCACTGATAATCTCAAAGTGCAGAAGTACAAAGGACCCGGGGGAGAGCACTGTGACGACAAATTCAAACACATCATTAGGAAGCCACAACTTGGCATACCTAAGAGGTCTCTCCTTCTTTGTAGAGTCCTAGAAAAACCTGGTGGAGGTATCCTCCAGTTGTTCAGGGAACCTGATAAGAAGAAGTTTTCGATTCGAATTGAAAAAGGAGAATTGTTGATAATGATGGCACATGCAGGTCTGTGCAACCACAAGTGTGAAGAAGGTTTATACACAATTGTGACTGATTTTGTTCTACCATATGATGCACACAGTGAAATGAGAATCTATGGAGGTCTGAAGGGGAAATTTGAGAAATTCATTAGCGATTATGCGACATCAATTTCACATTTGTAAATTTATACTAGTATTATTCTTGTTATTATTCTTATTATTATGATTATCATACCAACGACTATCATGATAGAAATAATATTCATCTGTTTTCAACTTGTAAAATCATCGCTTTCCCCTTCTACACCGTGGCAGCTATAACAAACAATAATAGGCTACATAGTAGATGTAGAGCTCGAACAAAATTCGTATACTGTGAGTACATCTTAATTAGCATGAAATGTTAAAATAATACTATAATCATTTTTATCTTTAATATTGTTAGACTCCTCCTCTTCATATTCCTAATCGGATCAAGGGTGTCTTCTACCATGTAGTACTTATGAAATAACTGTACCGTAACTCTCGATTAAACGGTCAAACAAAAATATATTGCATAACTTTTATGCATAGTTTCATGCATATGGATCCTCCTCAGAAATGAACGAAAATATATATCTAGCCATTTAGGGATTGCAACAGTTGTGGTCGTCCTTAAGGGTTAGATTCCATTGAGATTCATGAGTGACGAGATTTGTGCTCATCACTTCTTGGTTTTTCAAAGTCATGAGGTTACCATCAAAGACCATGCTTCTCTCTGGAAGCCAAGTATATCCGCAATAGCATGAACTGTAATTTGTAGTAAAGTAATCTTCTTCTTCATCTTCTTCATTTTGCGAATGATCAATTTTGATTTCTTGTGTGATCATATTTTCAGTCTTAGTTAGATCAACACCAAATACCATGAAACCTTCAAAATTTTCGTTCTCAAGGTAGTTCGAACCATAAGAATAGATAGAGACGGGGATGATGAGGCGGCCAATGTCACCGACTTGGATGTATCGAAATGCTCTTTCATCCCACGATGCACTGCTTCCTGACGAACTATCTTTGTCGTCTTCAATAACAAGGCGATCAATAAGCTTGGGATCAGTAGGTACAGTTGAATCAAAAAGGGATATTTGTAATCCCAAGACTCTTCCATTTTCATCAGCGTCCTTTCCGACTGTAATTAGCATAGAATTGTCTTCTTTGATGGGATGCATAAACTCTGAAAAGCCGGGGATCTCTAGTTCCCCAAGAACTTTCGGGTCCATAGGATCCGATAGATCGAGAACATAGAAAGGATCAGTCCGTTCAAATGTGACAACGTAGCTGATATCGTCAAAAAAGCGCACGGCAGTGATAGTCTAAACAATCGGGAAGAAACGAAAAGAGAAAAAGAAAGAGTAAGCAACATCTCGTAAGTGAAAATACGAATACCCAGCCTCGTGTTATTTCTGTTGTTTTGTATTTGACTATATTGTATGTACCTCGTCTTTCTTGCCAAGCCTGACACTGCCGAGTTTGATCAATTTATTGCTGTCTTCTACATTTGGAATTTCGAATATAATGATCTCGTTCTTGGTGCGGGATTCATCCATTGGGTCTTCCTTGGCTTCAGATGTCGAAGATTCTTCGGCTACTTCTTCTTTGGCTATTTCTTCGATTTCTACGTCTTCGTCTTCGACTTCTACTTCTTCGTCCACCATGAAAATATCAGGCATAAATACTGGTACAGGAGCACCCCACCATCCTCTTGGATTGAGATTTTGAGTGGTCGCAATTCGTACATATTCTTTGGCATTATCCTTGTCGGTAACAAAATCGATCGAGAATTGACTCAAGAGAGATCCAGGAACAGATCCAATCACACCAAATGAAGAAGTTGCCCCATCAAGTCGAAAGCCGAGCAACATTGTCTTTTCCATATATTCTCCTTTCTCAAGATTCCAGGCCCAACTTTGATCTGTGACCCAGATCCATTCGTCAGTGGCGTACACATAGCCATTATTTCCAGATTGGAGTACCAACGATTTCGAGACATTCAATGACATATTATCATTCTCGCTCCCGATGATATTGTTAGTATCAATGGAATTCACTTGCGTCATAGTAGTGTAGTCGGAAATCGGATCCGCAATGGGATCCACGAATGCTGACAAGCGCGTGAGGGCAACTTTGTCTTCTTCGTCGCTGACAAGATTGACGAGTTTGCTCACAAATTCGGGCATAATTTCTTCCGCCTTGAGTGTTGCCGCAGCAACGTATTCGTCGCTTGTCATGTCCTCGAACGTCCAACGCTGCAATGGATTTGACAAATATTCCCATGTGTTTAATGTCATTTTTGTCACAACGTGAAGATTGCTGCCTACCATATACGAGTCAACGTGGTACCCATTCATATTTGACTGTGAGTGCTCGGTGAGCAAACTTTCGTCAATATCATAAATAACAACTCGAGTTTCCATATAGTTGTGGATAATGGGAAGACGTATCATATCTCTCTCACTGATAGTCGGTTGGAATTCTGATCCATAACCCCCTGCGACGACAACGAGTTTGGTTCCTTCTGGATTCATGAGTAATGCTTGAATGTAAGGCTTGGGAGACCAATACATGCTGGAACGTTTTTGCTTGCTTTCTTGCTGTGCTTCTTGTTCGCTTGTTTCGGGTCGATCTGGTACAGTCTTGATAATGCTCGGCATGGTAATTGTCTTCGAAAGAATACCGTTGAGATCCCACACTAAGATACGATCTTCAACAGCAGCAAAGACGTGCACGCCATTTGATTTCACGAGGTCACTTTTCACGGCACCTTTTTCGTGTTGATACGTTTCAAAGTCGTCCGCACCTTCAAAGACCGATCCCGATTCGCTCACTCCTTTCGCAACAGAACTAGCACCACCACCATCACTAGCACTACTAGTACTAGCACTTGGGGCAGCCGCAAAATTCATGTCGGCCGACATCATTGGCTCAGATTCCATGACGAAGCCGCCGCCACCCCAATTGTTATAATCATCACTTCTATTCGCCTCGTCCAAAATGATCTTATTCACAATAGATTTAGCTAACTGTTCAATGTCTTTCCTGGCGTCTTCAATTGAAATGTAGGGCTCGGTATTGATGTTGGTGTTGTTGTTGGCTGATAGTTCGGTGTCAAATGGATTATCTGTGATGATGAGAGTGTTTCCTGCTGCTTCCTGGACACTATTGCTGTTGCTGTAGGTCTCGTTCTTGTTCTTTCTCGGTTGAACAACGACGGCAAGAACAATAGCAACAATTACTGCAATGGTAACGACAATTAGAAGAATACCTCCTATCAACACCTTGCGTTGACTACGAACTGTTTTCTTTCCTTCTGATGCATCTCCTTTTTCGGTAGTAGCTGTATTTGCACTACGAGCTGCTTCTTCTGGTACTGATTGATCAGTCGTATTACTGCTGTTGGCAAGTTCTTCTTCGCCGGTGTCTTTGACTTCGATTTCGCTATCGCCTGTAGGAATCTCTGCTGTCATCGTTATAATATCAGCTGCCGTAGTCGGCTGTGTAATGATGATTTTTGGAATAGAGAAGGAGAAAAGAAGAATACAATGAAAGTATGAGATAATAATCGAAATGGTAGGCAGGGTAATATGGAACTATGAAAACGTGTACGACATTAAGATACTAATCTCATGATAGTACAATAAATAGTATCAGTAACTTACGTAGTGAACCGAATGATGATCGTGACGTTGAGTTGTTCTTGTTTTTCCTAAAGCAATTGCAATTGTAAATGCTTCTATTTTGTGACGATTTACTTCTACTCGTTTGTTCACTCAAAAAATGTATTATTGTATTTTTGTTGTACAGATTTAATGAACAACGAATAATAATATGTATCAACGCAACGGCGAGATCGATCGTATCAAATTTATATAAGCTAAAATAGGTGGAGTGCATGCGGTATCGTCTTCACAAACTTATGTATGAACGTTGTACTAGTATGATACAGTACTTGTACAACAGTACAAAATATTATATCCCGTTGTGTTTTCAATCTAAGCACAAGTGTTACTTCTACCGATACGCGAAGAAATCACACTTACGATTCATTCTATTAAGCCTCTCTTTATGCAGTTTTCAATTGCGAAGGAGTACAAGTAGTTGTCCGTTAAGCGAAGAAATCACATAATCACATCACGATTCAGCTTCTTTTGATGAATGAAGCCTTTTTTGGCGTTCAATGGAGGGTACGATGAATGATACAATAAAGGATCGTGTTTTTAAAGAATCGAAACACAACTAACAAACTGGTAGAAATTAAGATAAACAAGGTAAAGTAAAAGATATAGCATTACATATCTGGTTAAACTAATGGTTACAAAGTAGAAATTGTAAGATAAAAAAATGTAATACATACTAATTTTGTACATTAAATTCCGGGTGTACCTTTGTAATTCGTTTCTTGCTCCAACCACCTTCAACTAAATCCATATAGTGATTTGTGGCATAATCTCTGTCGTGAGCCAAAACTAGGTAATAATATGAAAACTTGCGTATAATAAAGCATAAAATGTTCCCCTTGTTTCTCGTATTACTACTACTACTACTACTACTACTACTATGCCAGTAGTGGCTACAATAGCTAGAAATAAACTCACAGGAGTTGAGAGTAAGGCAAGGATTTCATCTTAAATACCCGAACAAAAGCCATGGAGAGCCATTATTTTTGATATATCTAGCTAGATCTCGTTTCTTTCTTCAGACAAATAATGAAAAGAAAACAAACTTTCCTCACAATACAACCATTGATTCTGTTATCGGTGTGGTTTCTGTTGCCTACCGTGTTGTTTTTTTTTAGTGTCTCTTGTTGTTGCTTTAAGCGACATATAACTTTAGACTGTTGAGCTACATAGAACGGAGACTTTGGTATAAACTATTCTAGAGTTATTATGAGCTATCTATCTTAGCTAACTGAGTTGCTTTCCTTTGCAATGTCTAAATCATTGATTACAAGCTGCGCTAATCGGGTGAATATCTGCCCTGTTTAGCTAGTAACGGGCTAACTGGCTTCACCGTTAGAGAAATGTCATCAACTAACTATCAACAACAAAACAACAGATCTCTACCAGAGCTATACACACAACAACATTACTAAAAACAAACTGCTGTGGCAGGCAGGCAATGACACCATACATAATATGCATAATACCAGTGGTAGGCAACATGCAATTGTAATAATGAAGATAAATAATACAACTGAGGCTACCCTGATTGTAGAAAAGAACCTTCACCATATCATTACAATAAGAAAAATCACGAGGTGGGAAGATCTATATATGGTCCAGCATTTATTACCTCTAAACAAATACTGTATCAACAGTGTTCTTAAGAGACCAAGAATGCTCTTTCGCTGTAAACTTTCCCCATCTATGGTTCTATAAAAAATACCCATTGTTTTCAAAAGTGAAAGATGAACTGGTTTAACAAGCACAAATGCTGATGATGTTTTGTATACAGAGGATAGGAAGAGGTTGACAGAATTGTCATTTTCTGTGATTCCATCCATATTCATCACTTTCACAAATTCTCCAGCTACAACGGCAACTAATGATATTACTAATACAATAATAATAATAATAATAATACTGTCAGTAGTAGTACTGTGCAATTTTTAATTTGATTGAAATGATGGATGTGTCATCAGTCTTGGAAACAATATAATAGGGACCTGATTGTACAGCAGGTAAAGGTACTTGTATTGTAGAAGAAGCACAAGAATAATGCATCTGAATGAAATAAGCTAATTTCTATCTGGAATAATCAGGATGAACAGGACAACTAACAACAACAACAACAACAACAGCAAGAAGTACTACAAAGAAGTTTGAATAATAATTATTTAATTGCCACGAGTACAGACAAAAAGCGAAAATGTGAGGCAAAATGCGCTCAGTAGGCTCGTTATTCGAAAATATTTGTTGTTGCCGTTGATGTTGTTAACTCTACACGATGTCAATTCTTTCAAAAAAAGCCTGAATTCTTTGATCTTTTTCAACATTCCTCATTTCGCATTATTACTACTGTGACTAGTAGTATCAATTAAGTCTTCCAAGCTAGTCGAATCGATCGATCGATCCATTGATTCGATCCATTCATTCTAGGCTTTATTCTTCTGGATTTCCCTCGTATCATGATGGAAACTGAATCTACATTGAGTGAGCCCTTCCTTCCTCCTCATATTCCGGATGATAACAATGATAACGAAAATAATAGAAATTCTTCTTTTGGCGATGACGAAGAATTTTCGAATCATCCGTAGAAGTATCACCGATACCGTCGTCGTCATCGTCGTCGATATCAGAATACTCTACTGAGATCATTCAATACGCCAAGAAGAATATTCGAAGAACGCTTGCCCTTACATTTTTTACTTTCACAAGTCGAAGTGTATGGAGTCAAAGTCTCTTATCAATATACGTCATACTTGTATGGAAAGATCACCCCGAATACGTCGGATATGTATTAGCAACTATGGGTATGATTCAAATGATTTCATCAGCATTGATACGATGTGTTACAAGACGTTTTGATATTTCATCATACAATAATGCAGAAGATTCCTATTATTTGATATTGGCGTCTTTGATCTCAGTAAGTGCTATGGGACTTTCTCTTTACGCCATAACAATAGAACGGTCAAGATTTGTTCTATTCCTTCTGGCCAACGGACTTTGGGGGATGTCGTGGGGTGTATCAGAATCGATATTGCCAGTCATATTTTCTGAATCATCGGCGACTTTGGCCGTTAATAATAACAACAAAACTACAGATAGCACGTATAAAATGTGCTCTATTTTAGTTCGTTTGGGCATCATAGTTGGTTCATTGTTGACTCTGATAGTCTTTGAAAGACTTGGTAATCAATGGAATATCGAAAATTGTGTTACGGTTATGCTCATTGGGATGGGATGTAACTTACCTGTAGTTTTCTTACTTTGTTCATTGAAAACAATCCCATTCGATGATGCGGAAGTAGAGGAATCGGAAGAAGAAGAAGACGAGCAACAAGAATATTACGATGCATTCAGCATTGCATACGAATCAGCACTACTTTTGTCGGATGAGGAGATCATGGACGAAAACTATATAGTTGAAGGTAGTTTAGAAGATCGACTTTTCATTCCCGAAGAGGACGGTGAGGGTGTTGACTACCACCCTGTCCTTGGAGAGAGTGATGACTCGCATGACTCTCATGTTGACGAAGGAACAGAAATCGAAGACAGGAAAAGTTCTCAATCGATGTGCTGTTCTAACAAGATACGAGTTCCAATTCTGATTCATCTTGCGGATATACTATCATCCTTTGCTGGTGGCATGTCAATATGGTATTTCCAGTATTCCTTGTTCAACGCTTGAAACTCGATCCTGTTTCGATCCAATTTCTGTATCTGATTATTCCACTGGCCATTGGTTATCACCCTATCTTGCAAAGTTATTGTCAAGCGTCATTGGACCTTGTCGCGCTTGCATATCAATGCAAGGGACTTATGTACTATTCATGATTTCTATGATTACCTGTCATTTAAGGGATACCCAATTTGGATCATTTGTACATTGTATGTATTGCACAGTTCATTAATGAACTCAACTTCAACATTGAGTAGATCTATGATCCTACAGTATGTTCCAGTAGAAGACCAACATAAATGGGGTAATATCGCAGAGAGTATTCAGATGCTTCTATGGTCGTGTGCAGGTGTCACGGGTGGGATAATTGTTGGTAAATATGGTTTACTCATAGTATTTTTTGTCACCGTAGCTTTGCAATTCCTCGCCACTTTACCTTTGGCGATTCTCTACTGCGTATTGGATCCGCGTTTAGATGATGTAGGGAAGCTTTCTATTTCAAGTAATATCGTCGTCGGGGACGATAATAATCATCTAACAATAACGAAGACATCATTGATGATATTGATACTCCATCGCGATCAAGGTATGAAAGGAAAAAGAAACGACCTCATGCTGATGGTGACAACACTACTATGATTGGAACTCCTGAAACTCAAGCCACGTGTCCTAGTACCTCGATGTCATTGGATGATATCGAGTCTAACACGTCTATTTATTCCAACGTATCAATTCATGTGAGTTGATCTACTACTTCCTTAAGTAATCTATAATGTTTATAACAAAAATTAAAATTAATGCTTCCATCTGAACTAATATTCATCGAAATTGTGTACCAATTTTTAGATTCAAGTGCCTTTAAATTAACACCTGTACAGTATTAGACAATAACGAACGACACCACACTACTAATATGTATTCTACATAAGAAAACTAATAGTAGTAAAAAATCTTCCCACTGAATAAGAAAAATAGTGTTAATATTCTTATTCTCGGTAACACGAATGAAACCAAACAACCTGCTAGTTCTATTGTAACCAATCTGTTATCACACCGCTGATCGATAGATAGATCGTTCGCATTGAATAGGTAACCAAGACGTGTATATTATACTTTTCGACATCAATTTAAATACGTCTGAATTCTTTTGGTAAACAATCTGGGACCGGTCCACCGTGTTCCTTTTCAAGATTAATCTTCATACGTTCGAAGCAAAGTTCATATGCCTTCTTAATTTCATTGATTTCAATTCCATCGGGCATGTCACGTAAAAGTTTAGTCGTATCAAGTTCATTGTTTGACCGGGCTGCTGCAAGAATCTTCGATTGTTCCTCCAAGGTAAAATTGTTGTACGTGTACGTAGGATCAATGATCTTCGTGTACAAATCTAACACCTCATTGTGTGAGATAACACCAGGATTGGTAAAGTTGTACACACCGGTCAAACCCTTCTTGGCCATCGCTAATGATGCTGGGAGCATTTCCGTTAAGATTGTCATAGAATTAGGAATATTCACAACACGCTCGTACTTGAGGATTTTAGTAACGAAACTACGATGGATAAGATCATCAGAAATTGGCATCCGAACACGCAAAATTAAACAATTAGAATATTCCTTCAACATAGGTTCCATGTATCCCTTAGTTTGACTGTAAAAGGATCCATCAAAGTTTGGCGTATCTTCTTCGCTGAAACCAATACCGGACCCTTCTGGATGTTTTTCATCATAAGCGAAGATGCAACCAGTTGCGTATACCGTACAATGTATGTTACGGTCAAGGCAAAGATCGGCAAGGTTGAGTGTCCCGATGACATTGGTACGGATCGTTTCTGGTTTATGTGTCTCGCACCAATCGATGTTAGGACGTCCGGTAATACCCGCAGCATTAAATACGTGAGTTGGTTTGATTTCATCTAATTCGGCTGCGACTGCTTCACGGTTTTGGATACGAGAATTGGCACGGAAAACTTCAACTCCCTTTTCTGTTTTGTGTTATGAATCAATCAAAAAATATGATTTCGGGGGGGTCATTTTAAAGTTTGATATTGACAGATATAGAAAAAGAAGATTGGTTAGTTAATAGAATAATACTATACAGTAGTTACAATTTGGTTAATTCAATTCAATTCAATTCGATTCTATTTTTCCTATGTGTCGAAATTGATCGTTGTTGAAAAATAAAGTATGGTATACAACAAATCGTATAGCTTTTTGGCAAATATGCCAAATGACTTTTTTTCTCTTGTCGACGACGACAATTTTTTATTTTTTCGTCGACGGTTTGACCTAACATTCACGCACCTTCACCTTCCATAAGTTCACACATCAGATTGCCAATCCATCCTGTTTTCCCTCCGAAAACGAGGACGCGTTTCATCTCGGTAGACTTTGCTTCTTCAGACATGTTGGGATACGTTTGTTTATAAATTTTTTAATGATAAGCTAATAATTTTACGAAAATAATGGGACAAACAAAACAATTTTAAATGAAAATCTTGTAATCTTTCGGATCGCTGCTCCTGTGGTGTTTTCCGAAGGATCGGCATGTGTAACTGTCGAACTGTCGCTGGTACAGTAAAATGACCGTTCGTGTTTTGGGGGAGAGGGAGAGCAAAGGGGGGAAACAATTAGATTTTCCTTCGAAACACGACCAAAATTTGGGGGAAAATTAGTTTCACTTTACTTCGTATGATTGACAATATTCAATAATAGCACACAAGGTTTCTACATACATACAATTGTATTATAATTAAGAATCGAATTATCTAGTGATTACTGTTGCAACGAAGAAAAATTAGTGTAATCGACTAATTTATAGACGAGAAGCGGTAGCATTATTGTATCTGTAGACATCCTCGTCAAAAATCTAGTGCTGTGTCGTATTCAAAACGTAAATTCGTAAAAGAGAATATAGGGGACGTAAATAAATTCCAGTTGTAATCTTATCTATTGTACGTTCGCTAGTAGACTGCTAGAATATACTAGACTATTATCGCATCTATAGACGAGAAGCGGTATAAATACCTGCACCACCTGCAATAAGTCGTTTGAGTTCTGGTTCATATGCTGGTCCGGGATCAACAGCATTCAAGGGATCCTTTTCGGCTGCCTTCATGATATGAGGGTAGACGTTTCCGTCATATCGTCCAAGTGCACTCTTTAGACGGAAATCAGAAAAGTCAGGTGCATCTACTAGTGCCACTGCATTCTTTCGAATCACTGCAAGGTATTTGAGAACGGATGGTGCAACCCACTTAGCTTGATTTGGTCGAATATAACCATCTTCCAAAAAGTCACCTAGATCCTTTTCCATCCAGTACAATGCGAAGAGTTTTGTTAAATCACTCAGAACTTGAGCTTCAGGACGTCCAATAATGCCTTTACGTTGTTCGTCGCGGATACCTTCTATGCTATTTCGAATGAGTAAGAATAGGGAAAATGCCTTGGAGGATTTCGCCATAGTAACCAGAGCGTTATTCCAAGCCACTTTCGGACTGACGTTGTTTGTAGTGATATCATCATTAATTTGCTTCGCGACTACTACCAATAAACGAGCACAACGATGACGGAAAGCAGCAAGCAACGTAGACAAATCACATAGATCATTTGCGTTAATCGCAGAACATTGCTCTGCTTTACCACGTAGGATCATCTTTAAAGAAGGTACCAATGCAAACGAGTTAGATGATTTGTATTTTTCCATTCCATCATCGTGTTGAACCGCATGTACCAATTTAAGTAAAACTCGAATCACCTGTTGCGGAAGCATATGATTATCACCTTCAACTGTTGGACTTTGAAGATACGTTGTGAAGAGTTCGGGTAGTCCTGAGCTAGATAAAAAGCCATGACCACCACAGGCCTTACGACACTCTTCGATACCGTCAGCAGCAATCATTGTGCTGAAAGATTTCAATGCCGAAGAGGCAGCATGAACATCTGACACTTCTTCCTTGGTAACCGGTTTGGCTGCAATAAGCTTCTCCTCGAGAGCCTTGAGGTCTTTTGCCAACTGTCGTCCCGTGAAAAATATACAGTACGATGCAGCTAGGAGAGGGAAGATTCGATG
This sequence comes from Fragilariopsis cylindrus CCMP1102, assembly GCA_900095095.1. Classification (NCBI taxonomy): domain Eukaryota; phylum Bacillariophyta; class Bacillariophyceae; order Bacillariales; family Bacillariaceae; genus Fragilariopsis; species Fragilariopsis cylindrus. The sequence continues at coordinate 45,563 of FMBT01000036.1, forward strand.
TTGCTGTTGGGTGTAGTCCAAAACTTGCATTTCTGACTTGCCATCCTCATCAAACCCTTGTTTGCGCACAGCTGAATATCGGATAGTAACAGCACAGGCCATAGCGAGAGCTTTGGATGCACCTACTACGATAATAGACCGTACTTGCATCATCTTGTTTGTTTTTTGACCGGGTGGGGGAGGGGGGGGGGGGGGAGAGTGTGAGTGAATTACAAGAAACATTTATATAATTGATAATTAACACAATGCACAACACGCACTTGAGACATACCGTTATGTACGCAACCTTGGATGCAGCATCCGACATAACTTTTTTACTGTATCTGCCATTTTTGTCAACAGAAGCAAACCGCATAGCCATATTCCGACGAGGGATCATAACATTTTTGAAATATGCAAATCCATTATCCATGGTGTTGTATCCAATCTTAGGTCCGATATCACCGGTCTTAACTCCAGGAAGTAATGTATGATCCTCCATTGATCGAAGCTGTACTAAGAAATTGTGTATTCCACGATGTATTCCATCACCATCAATCAATTGTGCAATCACCATAGCATGCTATAATAATATTGCGGATGCATCAACAACAAGAAGGAGGACATACAGAACAAGAAAAACCGAATATATTAATGAATAGACGAGATCTTGCAAATTAACCAGATAATAGCTAGCACACATCAACAGTTATTTGTACTGTACTCACGTTTGCCGTACGACCTAAGGTACCAGGCCAAAATTTACCACTGGTCAACGTTGGGCTAAGAATACGTATGATATTGAATACAGCAATTTATAAATTACGGTTAGAAATCATCAACATACGTGTGTAGTGAAAAGGAAATACAGATGACAATAAATCAATAATACACATGTTGAAATAAGCGAATAACTTACGAATTAATAACAAATGAACCACCATCACCACCACCATTTAATTCTGATACAAATGTTGCAGTTGTTTCTAATGCACGGATATTTGATCCGTGTCCTAGTTCTGTTTGTGCATAACAACCAATCATTTTCCAATCTCTACAAAGTGGTAACCATCTAGATTGTTGTTCTTCATCACATAGGCTAACAATATTTGGTTGGAACATAATCCAATGTAAAGCTAATGGGATATCATCTGCAACTGCTTCTGATATAACTTGAAAATCTTTACTTTCTGTAATCCGACCCTCGCACTCATCTCCGATACCTAACTTGCGACAAATTTCAATTAGACGTACACCTTTTGCAATACCACGTTTATGTCGATCTGTTCGATGTAAATAATGATTATCGTCATTATTAAATATTCCTGTCGGATCACGTTCAATAACAGATTCTAAAAATCGACGTCGTTCCGTCTTATCTTTGTCACCATCAAGAACATTTGTAATTCTTTCTACGTCAAATGTAGCGTTATTGCGTTCTCGTTTTAACTCTGGATTCATCGTGATGCTTAATGATGTTGTTGTTTAGCTTGTTGTTTGGTGTTGTTGTTTAACTCGTGTCGCCGACGTCGTGAAGGGCAGAATTATATGTTTTTGTGATACAGTACGGTAGATGTCGAAACGTATGATGATGATTTTATGTGAAGAATGTCAATGTCATCGTTGCTGATTAGATTTTTCCGCCGATTTTGACGATCGGTGACATTGAACGTGGCTAATCACGTATTGTTCCCCCTTTTGATATTTACCCTCACTTTTATTTCGCCGTCGTCCCCCTTTTGGCTTTCGATACTTTCCTGTACGTGAAAAAAATCTTTTTCATCGATGGTGACAAATTTAAACTTCAAAAAAGCAAAATAATTACAGCAACAATGACATAAAGTTAGTTTTATTATTGCAATAGCGACGTTGCGAGAGAAGAAGTAATCATTACGTGCCCTCTGCCATATAAAGAAAGCTAAAAAAAAACTTACCCGTTACGTGACATCGATCGACGATCATAATACCAGATCATCATCAGATAGTATAATAATAATAATAATTAATGAAGACATCAGCAACAACCGATGCTAAAACAGAAGATACCAGTACAGTGAATCTTCTGTTGGAACAATTAGAAGAAATGTAAAGAAGGAACCATCAAAGATTGCTTTTTCTTGGATTGTGAATGCTGTCGATGGGGGTAGTATATCAAAATCATGTACATATCAAGAATTACAAGATCAAACAACATTCTTAGCACAAAGATTATTATTTGATGCAGGCTTGAAACGAGGAGATCGGTACGTTACGTTACGTTATGTTACATAACGTTTAGTGTGTAGTGAATTTTTTTTTTCGAATTGAATTGGAGATTTCCATTTTCTAATCGCATCATAATTGTCATTCTACTTCTCCTTCGGTAACCGACAATCATATACACACGCAACAACAACACATAACATATATAAAAGAGCACTATTGGTATATCCGCCATCTATTGATTTTACTATAGCATTCCTTGCCTGTCTTAAAGCTGGTGTAGTGGCAGTTCCGGTATTTCCACCAAATCCTGCACGACGTGATACACTTCACATGTTTACAAAAATCACTGAAAGTAGTGGTGCTAAATTTGCATTAACGAATGTTGAATATAATCACTTTAAAAAATTGGCAAGAGCAAAAGATGCATTGACAAGATTTAAAAAACGGCAAAATGCTGACACATTAAAATGGCCTGATACGTTAGAATGGATTACAACAGATAATAATACTAAAATAGGAAGCAGTAGCAAGAAAGAAATGATGATAATACAAAAAAACTTCCATCATCACCGAAAGCATCAGATTTAGCATTCCTCCAATACACATCAGGTAGTACGAGTGAACCAAAAGGTGTTATGATTACGCATGGCAATCTTGCACATAATCTTACCATAATCACACGTGAATTAAAAGCAAACGATGATACTGTTGTCGTATCTTGGTTACCACAATATCATGATATGGGCCTAATCGGTTCGTACCTTGGTGTACTATACTGCAGAGGGTCTGGGTATTATATGTCACCACTTTCTTTCCTACAACGACCGATGCTTTGGATAGAAGCTGTTTCTAAATACAATGGTACGCATTTACAGGCACCTAATTTTGCTTTTAAATTAACAGCACGTAAATTCCAACCATCCAATTATGTGAACAAACCACTCCAATTATCATCGGTACGACATATAATTAATGCAGCCGAACCGGTCGACGTGGAAGGTATGGATGCATTTTATACTGCATTTATTCCATTTGGACTTAAGAAGGTTATATATCCAACGTACGGATTAGCAGAACATACTGTATTTGTTTGTTCCGGTGGGAAACAACAAATTAAAGTCTTGAAAGAAAAAATGGAAGTTGAAGGAATCATTTCGGTTGTTGCCGACGACGACGACGACGACAAAAACGATGATACTAATCCTGCTGCCTTGTCATCACGGTTGGTCGGTTGCGGATTTCCCCATCGACAAAAAGTGGATGTACGAATCGTCGATCATGAATCACATCATGAACTTCTAAAGGAACGTGTAGGAGAAATTTGGGTCCGTTCTCCCAGTAAGGCGGCGGGATATTTCCAGAAAGAAAAAGAAACAAAAGAAGAATTTAATGCAAAACTAATAGTAGTAGACATCGAGAAACAAAAAGACACTGCTCCGACTGATGATGATGTCGGCTATCTACGTACAGGTGATTTGGGATTCTTTTACAATGACGAATTATTTATTTGCGGTCGTCTTAAGGATTTGATTATTATTGCCGGGAGGAATTACTATCCACAAGATATAGAGGCCACAGCGGAAGCAATGTCTGATTTATTACGACCAGGTTGTTCTGCGGCATTTACAATCGATGTTGCTCGTGAGGGTGGTGAAGAGGTTGCACTTATTATGGAACTCAAAGAAGTTCCTGGTAATAGTGCCAGTATTCAAAGTCTTTGTGATCCATTGGCAGATCAGATCAGATCAGCTATTAATCAAGAACATTCCCTTGGTATTACACAAATTATTTTTTGAAAACTAAAACAGTACCGAAAACGTCAAGTGGGAAGATTGCTCGAGCATGGTGTCGGAAGGGGTTCTTGGCGGGAACACTTCAGATTGTATACGAAAATCCTTCAAGAAGAATGGCAGTACAACATTGAAATTGAGCAAGAAAAATCTAGTGAGGGAAAACCCATGTCAAACAGTACTGCTGGTCCTCTAAGCCAAGACAAAATCCAAGAATTGAGGGCTATGGGTAAGAAGGAAATCATGGACAAACTTAAAATGGACGTAGCGAAGATGGGACAGATCCCTCCAGACTCAATAGATAATGACACCGCTCTCGTTACCATCCTCGATAGCATAACCATTTCTCAATTTAAGGGTCAGTTGGAATCTGCCTATGCAGTAACGATGTCAGACGAATATCTGTTTGGTGAATCTGTTACATTAAAGAAGTTAGCTGAGGTCGTTAAACTCGGGTATGCACCAGATGACGTTGGTGGAGAAGCATCAGATAATAATAATAATAACAATGGCCCTTCATCGTCGTCGTCAGCACCAGCATCACAAGGAGGAAATGCGGATGGATTAGCAGGTATGCTCGGCTGCCCTCCTGGTGTAAAAGTTTGTTGTGTTATACAATAATGGATATTGCAACAATGTGATAATCTTTTTAGGGTATTTAGAAATAATAATTATTCTAACTTTCTTTCAAAAAAACTCTACTCTCATATTATTGTGCTGTATATATATATACTAGTAGCTAATTCAATTTAATCTTTGATTTAAATCCACCGTCGCACTAACTTCGCTCTAACTACTAGAATACAAACTCTAACTTACCACTTCCCTTTACTTTCAGAATGATTAGACTAACTTAGTCCTAAACATAAAAGCAAAGCAACTGATCCAACTAGCTCTTAATTGTAGGGTTTGGAAATTTCACTACTTGCTTAAGTAGGTGAAACTTTCAACGTGAAGTTTCCTGAAGTTTCCATTAGGAATGTAAATAGTGATACAATTTTTTTCATTCACTAATTGAAATTTTTTCTTCAACTTTCCAGATCCACTTACGGGACTCAATTACTCATGACTCAAATTTGGACATATTTCGGACATATTTCAGACATAAAAATATTAGATTGTCCCAAATTGCAATTCTTAGGTTTGCGCTGATAATTTAGAAATGAAAATATCTAGTGTTTTAGAAGTGGAATGAAAATAAAAAGTAAGTGTGCGAAAAGTAGGAAAAAACTTGCTTTTAATGTTATTTTGTGTGTTTTCTATGATTTCTCTAAGTAAATCCCTTAAAAACAACCTTAAGTATCAAATTTCGGACAAAGAACAAGATTAAAAACAAGTTTGAGACAAATTTCGGACACATTTCAGACATAAAGTTTACTAGTTATGCCCTAAAAAAGATTCAAACTAATGAAACTTAGTAGAAAGTTTCACTCATTTCGAAGTTTCATGAGAGGTGCGTTGACTGAAACTATCCTCTCATTCGAAATTTCACTTTTTTTTTGAAAATCGTGAAGTTTCTCTAAATTTCAAAAAAAATGGAAAATATCGAGACGTGGATATATTGAAGTTTCCAAACCCTACTTAATTGTGGCCACAATGGTCAATGGCAGGATCGTCAAATAAGCAATACCGCCAAACTTTCGATCTTTGAAGTAAAAAAATCAAAAGCAAGCAGTAAAAGGTACTACAGTACTTACTTCAGTACCAGAAATAGTTCAACTCGCACGACGTCCTTTGTGATCAACGATAAATGTAAAGTAAATAGATAAATAAAATGTTACACGACGGTGGAGGAAAAAAAAAAGAATATTAGCAACATGACGACGATTGAATATGCTGAATGGCCACGGGATGCACCATCCGCATTGGAACGTAAAGTTATCACTATAGTATGTGGTAATTCTCGTCTTCATTGGGCATTGCATGAGGGAATTACAAACAATTTATACCTATTATGTTTTGGCAGTAAGTACATTTTAAATATCAAGCAGTTATGTACAGCCTGCTTATTTTATGGGTACATTATTTCCTGTCGTTATTATTGAGATTTTTTACTAAACTACGTGTGTTTTGTAATTTATTTTTCTCAATTAACACAACAGTACTGCTCATGATGACGATGATGAGGACGGCGAAGATGGGTCGGGCGATGACGACGACGACGACGACGAAGAAGATGAAGATACATGTAGAATACTAGAACAACACATTGCAGGTCAAGCTCATTCATTGATCTTTGGTGGTACAGAAAATCATGGAACTGTTCAAAATGTTAGTGAAACTGCAGCAAAGCGTGATTCACCGGGGATTAGTGTATACGTAATTTCATCGAATCCGCCATTAGAAAAGAAAATACGGTACATGTTCCGGGATGTTCCTGCTAAAATTTTCAAATTAAAGAACACAGATTTTTTTACTCCAGAACAGGGTGTGTACCCAACAATGGGTGTAGATCGGGTAGCAGCCTTATATGGTGCGAAGTTACATTATACCTTACCTGCTCTTGTTATCGATGGTGGAACTGCGATGGTACGTTTTTGTTTGTTTGTTTATCTTTTTCCCGATTTATCTTTATCTTTCTTTTGGATCCGTCTTGAACCATCTATTCTACGAGAGTCCATACTGATCAACTTCTTCTTTAATCAAAAATTCCTCGTAGACCTATACTGTATTAGATGAAAATTCAAATATTGTTGGAGGTGGTATTGGTCCCGGTGTTAAACTTAAATTACAGTCATTATCGGACTATACTGGATCACTTCCCAGCATTGATCATAAAAGATTCAAATCGATTGTAGAGGAAGCTATAAATTCAAAAACTCCAATACCATTCTTTGCGAAGGATACTGAAGTGGCAATGATCTCATCCGTTTGTGGTGAATTGGCGTGTCATTTACGAAACATCGTCAAACAATTCGTCAATCAATTTCAATCTAATGCAAGTACGGCGGCCAATGTTAGTGAGGTAGCAAAAAAGAAAAGAAATTAACTGTTATTATTACTGGAGGAGATGGAAAGTTTCTACAGGATCTACTTGAAAGGATGCATCTGGAATTGTAACTGTTGAACCTGGGGTGACGTCCGTAGTGCCAAATAATAATGTTGACGTGAAACATGTGAAGAACATTCTCCATTACGCACTGGGTGATCTTATTTATAGGAAATGTTCCGAAAAACCTATGAATCCTGAGGAAAGACTACAACTCAAGATACAAGGCCTACGGATAGCATCTCCGGCAATTGATGTAAAGGATTTATTTTCTCGTGGTTGTATCTACGCGATACAAACGGAATCAATAATTGATGGGTACCATTTTCATGCAAGATTCGATAATGGGATACGGAAAGTGTTAACTCTGAGACAACTATACGGTAAGTGATAAAAAAATTGAAAATTAATACGCACACTATTGAATAATTCGATATCAAACAAGAAGCCTGATTATTGAGTTGTTTTCTTTTACATTTGTCTCATATTGCTTGCATGTTGTATCTTAATTGGCGACTAAAAAGATGGTCTCGCGCTTTACAACGAGATTGGAGAAAAAGCAAAAACGAATACTACAGTTGCACTGCATGAAGATGTCGACGAAGAATGGGTATCGGAAAAGAAATATGGTCAAAGAAAGTACAAGAAGAACTTGGTAATAGAAGTAGATCCGTTAGGAATCGTATGAGAGAATTAAAGCCATACGTAGAAAAAGGAGAACTGCACAAGTTATTCAGGACACGTACCGTAAAGAGAGCAGCTAAACGTGCAAAGAAGTTGGCCGAAGAAAATCCTCAAACATATCTCGGTAGCGATACGCTAAACATTTCCCAATTGAGGATCCTTCCGTTGCAGTAGACTTAGCCGATCAATATTTTTTGGTACAGTAAAGTACATCTCTGATCCAGACAGAATCTGGTTCTTTGTTGCGTTCGATGACGCGGACAGCGAAGAAGTTGATCTCGAAGAGCTATGTATAGGACTGGATCTTTACAACCAACACAAGCACAATGATTCAATGCAGCGAACAACACATGACTTGATTGCACCTGCTGTGGGAAGGAAAGAGGGAAAGGAGTTGCCTGTTGATGGGGAAGATGCTACAGTATTTGCTAGTTTGTCAAGTATAGTAGATCTGATGGAATCGACAAATAATGGAGGCGAAGATTCGCGGATGATTTCAGAATTTAAGGAAGATATATAAGTCTGGATCATTTCTATTAGGTTTTCATCACTCTTGTGTAGTTGCCTATTTCTTTTATTTTTTTGGACTGAAAAATGACAAAATCGTCTTTGATTTCGGTTTGGTTGAAACTTCTGCTGACTTTTCATCATTATTCTTCGACGACAACATCTTCTCTTGTCTAGACGAATTTTCTTAGCTGCCGAAGGTCGATCACAAAATTCTTCTATTCTTTTTGTTCTATGCTTGACGGCGTGATTGCCCTTGTAAATGTTTCCTTTGGCTAATTCAAATCCATTAGGACCCGTTCGGTATCGATGCGCCCATTTGGTACTTACTTCTTTTTTCCAACTGTAGGTTTATCACCCCAACCGAAACACCATAAAATACCTCCATAACTAGGTGGAGATAACCCATCTAATGCGAAACGATCATTTAAACAACACAATTGCCAAAGTACATCATTAGGTAATGATCTGCATGATTGCCAATGTACAACTGTCTTGCCCCTATATACATGATAAAAGAGTCGGCGATGTCGTGGTTGGAAGATAAAATTAAAATAGTTAGGACGATGCTAATAGGAAAAAAGAGGATTCGTTACGTCTTATGATGTTTTCTTATTCAAAAATGAACACAACTAACAGAATAAACAGAAGATGATATATAGAATGGGACTTACCACGTCATACGGGCATTGTTATGTAATTCACCAGTATCGATTAGATAGGATTGCATTGCATTCCATATTTCGTCTCGTGTCGATGCAGTTTCTAATTGTTTGTAATCATATCCACCCCTACTACTGGTGGTGGTGTTACCTGTTTTTGTTGTTGTATGGAACAAACTTTCCAGGTATCGACAAGACCATGATGGTAAAATTTGTTGTGAGTGATAGTCAGGTGATGCAAATGCATGTACGTAACTACCTTCTCTCCATTTTATAACTTCCTCAAGATATTTGTTACATCCTGTTGTATATCCAGATCGTGATGATTGGATATGCCAAACATCATATATGATATCAAATATTGATAGTATACCTAAGTTCAAGTAACAACTTATCCGAGAAACACCATGTGGATTAATAATTTGATTCCGTCTTTTGGCATACATTTTTAATCCCCCTGATTCATCACTAATAAAATGTTTCCATCTACGTATTGCTGAATTTTGTGATCCATTTGTTTGTTGACATGGCAGAACTGTATTGTCTGCACCTTCCCATGATATAGCCCATTTTTTACAATCATCTATTTCGGTAAGTTCCTTCACAGTCCATGGTCGTTGACCGGGACTTGATGCATTGTCTTCCTTCCATTTCGATGGAATTAGATCTAGTATACGTTTCAAACCACAAATATCATCACTATCATCATCATTATTATTACTATTATCCTTATCATCGTTCATATTGTCAAGTTGTTGACGGAAAAAGTTACATGGTAATTTACAAATCAATTCAGGCGCATCTAATGATTTATCTTTATATGCACTGAACACATGTTTCTTTCGAAATGCATTCGTTTGTTTCTCCCATCTCCATGCCTTATTGGGTGCTCCAGTAAAATGCAAATCTCCATCTGTTGCTGTTGTTTGTGATGAAGACGACGTTGTTGCTATTACTACCTTTTGTTGTTGCTGTTGTTGTTGTAGTATCAAATTGGGTGGTACTGTAGTACTTCCATCAACAGTCCAGCATGATACACCAGCAGATTTACATGTTTTCACAATTTGTCTTACGTATGTTCTATACGGTTCAACGAATGGTTCATCGTTTACAACAGCCATGGCCGAATGTGCAAGAGTTAAATAATGTGGTGTTCGAGCCCCGTTGCTATGAACACGTATAGCAACTCCCGCACCGTGTACGGTTTCCCATTCATAACAACACGATTCTTGTAATGCTTCTAATGTAAATGCAAGACGTCGTGATGTCATACATATCGGTGATAATGGTTTTCGTGTCAAATGTTTATCATCTAATATTGTAACAAGTACAATAAGTGGTACATTATAATAATTAGCAAGGTAACATGCAAATGCAAATGCTGGATTATGTCGTTTCCGTAATACAACAGTTGGAAGATATAACACGTACGTAGGCTGATGTTGCTGATGATGTTGTTGTTGATGATGTTGTTGATGCTGTTGTTGCTGTTGTTGTTTCGCAGCAGAAAAAGGCGAAGGGGGTGCCCGGCATAAAATTCTATCTTTCAGACAAGCAGGTAGATTAATAGATGATAATAATGTTTGTTCTGACGTCATCTTTATTGTTGTGTGTGTGTGTGTGTGTGTGTGCGTGCGGCGATGATGTCAAAACACTGCTGTTAGATACTGCTTTAATTGGTTACTGTATGTCTTGGATGATGTATGATACTGTTGACTTATTGGTGATGGAAGTCATGTCATGTCATGTTATGTCATGTCTTGTCGTCATTGCCATTGTCATCGACTGAGTCTCCTCTCAAGAAAGAAGAAAAAGAACAAATTAGAAGATTTAAAAGAAACAGGAAATCCCTTCCGTCCTTCAACCTAAGTTAGCGTATTATCAGTCGTGGAAATCTTTTTAAAAAGAATCTCTTAAGAAACCTTCTTAGTCAACGAATATCGATTAGTACGAGGAACTCGCGCGTTAATTTTTTTTCCTTCCACAACAGTTCGCATCAGACTTTCATGATGATTTCAACTCAAAAATGTGGTTGTATTTCAACTCAAAAACGCAAAAATGAAACCATCATGCTATGCCGTAATGGTAAGGGATGGCAGCCGTGCCGTTACTCTTGAAGCGATTGATTCAGCGATACATTGAAGAAGAAACGGACGTTTGTATGTCTTATTACGATGCTACAGTATAAGAAGAACGAGTGTTGGATGTTCATGTACATTTTCTTACATTCATAAATCCTAATTTCAAATCAAATCAAATCAAAACATCATCATCTTTCCTTTCGCTCCTATTATTCCAATGGTAAAAGATTCGATCAAGCCGTACGTATCATCCTTCACGGCTGCTCGTGAGGCTGTCGGAAATCCAGATGACAGACTAGATAATTTAACTTGGGATAACGTCGGCCTTCAAACCCTCAAACGGAACGAACAAGAGTTTTCATTGATTAAACCTGACAATATAACATTGACCGATTGGAATAAGGCATTGGGGTATCATATTGTCAGAAAGCTGGAGACTGAAAGAAAGGAAGCAGAAGCTAAGATGGCAGAAGCTGAGAAAAAGGCAACTATCGAGATCCTAAAGATACTCCTTCCAGATGGCAATAAAGCAACCCTAGAAGAGAAAGTGAACGTGTTCAAAATGCTCCACAAGGCTAAGCTTGAAGATGACAAGTCGAAGCGTGATTCTCGGCAACAACAATTCGATCATGATATTAAGATGAAAAAAATGGAGGGTGAGCATGCTATTAAGATGAAAAAAATGGAGGGTGAGATGGAGCTTATTCTTTCACAAAGGAAAGTAAACGACGATAAAACAAAAATAGCTCTTTCTCTGCTTGCATAGGATCGAGCGCACCATCATCATCATCTCCATTGATCGATTGTATCAATCAGTTCTCGCACGGAACATTGAGCGCATCACCATCATCACCATCACCATCATCATCATCACCATCTCCCATTTACTCAAAAGTGGTTGGTCGTATCAATCAGTTCGACAACCGAGAAGGGGTTTGATCAACTTTACTTTAGTATTAATTCTATCATCATCATACCATTATCATTATCATTATCATCACTATAACTGATTGAAGGTATTGTTTATTGGGCAAGAAAACAACTAACTATATAACGTAAAGCAATAGATTAAGCATCCATCTATAGTACATCAATTATTTCTACGAGAGGCTCCCGAAAGTCATACATTTAATTGCTTTTTAAATTAATAAACATATAGTGTGTTCCTGATACACGCAAAAATACTATACTTTACTACCAAACTTCTAACTTTTGTGTCTTGGCTATTTCAGGACCATAATATTCTTCTTTGTGTTCCTCAAAGATTCGAGTCAATGCAGTTATGTATTTATCATGCCAATGTTTCACTTCCTCGCGTGATGGATTTGATATTGTTGGTAATACAACAGGTTCACCAACAACGATCCGTAGTCCACAATTATCCCGTTTGGGTAATATTGGAAAGAACCACGATCCAAATACAACTATTGCTGGTATACCTAATTTGTTCAACCATAGTCTAAAATTCCACATCCCCTGTATATTGTCATATGTTTGATTTTCACCAAATGTATAAACAGGAACAATATTATACCCATGTTGTAATGCTAACTTAACAAATCCCGTCCGTTTTTTAATATAAACTCGATCCTTATTTCGACATGTTAATGTCGCTTCTTCAAATCCACCAGGTGGTAGTGCCAAATGATTCCTTTGTTTTCCATCCTTCTTTTTCATCATGTAATTTATCATAGAAGATTTATCAGCGCTACCTGGTGTTCCTGTTAATCTACTCCAAAGACGAAACAGTGGTGATGTGAATAATACAGGAGAAAAACAAAATTGTACTTTAGCATCATTCATTATTTTTGAACAAAATAATGCAGACCAACCTAAACAAAATGCACCATGGGGATGGACAGCATACAATAACGGTTGATGCGGTTGTTGTTGTTTTTGTTTGTTCTCATCTTTATTTTCTTTCGTTTCTAATACCGTTTTTGCTGTTGTTGTTGAAGGAAGTGATTGTTGTTTTTGAAAAATGACAATATATTTTTTATAATATAGAGTACTGGTTCTAGCATATGATTTCATGATATTGTCATCACTACTTTCGCCCCCCCATGGTAAATATGCAATCAATGTTAACACAACCAAAATAAAAACCGAGAAATAATTTTCATTCCAAAACCAATATAATCCTAATATTGGTGACCCTAATGAAGCGAGCCATACTAATATAAAAGTTAATAATGCAATCGCACCAATCATTGTTTGAAGAATTCTACTAGGACTAAGACTGCTGATGTTGTCATTATTATTATCATTACTATTGGCATCGTTGATGGATGACCAATAATATGCATATTTTGATGACGCCAAGGATGATGAAGAATTTGCCATAGCGCTACTCTTGTTGTTGGTATTGCTCATAGTTGCACTAGCTAGCGTACAGTACTGCTGAGTTTTACTTCTTTCGAAATGCTTTTCTACTTTATATCTTAAACAACCAATCGACGATGCGGAATACTTTGTACATGTACATAACTTCCTATCTACAGTGTGTATTGTAAGTCAGTTCAATCAGCCAGTGCGGTACTACGTACGTTAGTATCCGATCTAACTCCTGGCGAATAAAAGATCTTGATTACTACAACAACAAAAACTCCAATTCGTGACTGGCGCGCGTGTTGAGTGTGTCTTTGATTTTGAATTTGAAAAAAGCAAAAAGTAGTGTTGTATCCGTAAGTCATCACTTATTTCTTCACATCATCTCTCATACCTGTATAATTTTTTATGAAATAAGGAGAGAAAGAGAGACTTTGCGCCATGGGAAAATCTACCAAAGCAGCGTCGTCGTCACGAGGCAAGATGACGAAAGATCAAAATAAAACTGCCGAAGAGTCTTCTCGCAAGGTTGCTGTTGAAGAAGTTGCGACCGATCATCTTCCACCAATTTTTCTTATATTTACCGTCATGGCATGTTCCGGTTTTCTTTTTGTATATTCCTTTCGTGATGTTTTTGCAACAGGGAGGAATATCGGTGGAGCATACGATCACGCTTATTTGGTACGTATAGACGGGTTTTCTTTCTCTTTCACCTTTCATCACCCCTCAACTTTTAGATAAGACTATGACAAAATAACTGACGATAAATTTTTCCTTTTCTCTAAAAATTTTCAAAACAAAATTTCGTGTATGACAATGTATTACTCTGTAGACCTTCACAAATTCTATAGCGTTCTTTAATAATGAAAAAGGTTGGAAATCGCAACAGGGGGGATTGAGCTCTATTTCACCAGTAACGACCGATGCAAATAATATGGGAGGATTATTTGTTCGTAAATTAGGTGGTGCCGCTGCATTGGCTAGTCAGATACAAAAAATATTACCGCTCCTTTTTCATCCAGCAAACGCACGATGGAAAAGAGGACATTTCCGTCCTGTACTTATAACAGCTGTCATTGCCAATTTATCTTTGATCGTATTCTATGGTATTTATATTACAGAAGAATTGACCGCCGTTGGTGCCGATGAATTACCGAAACTTTTTACTGGGATTCTAATTTTGGAAACAATTGTAATCCTAGCATATTTGATCACATCCAGGAACGTTAGCAAAGGACCCGCAGTTGCGATGCAAGATGGAAAGACACCCAATTCGATTATTTCAAGGATTGTTGCTCGAACAAATTTGTTAGTATCTGGAATGATTGTTGTCATTGCCGGACGGGATTTGTTCTTCCCCGGAACAATCCTTGATTTTATTCCACGTGATGATATTTATTTAGAATGGACAGGAGCATTGTTACATTCTCCACCGGATGGTTCTCCAGAAGCTGAAGCTCATGGGATGGAAAGAGATTTTTTCGTTGGTGAAAAATTCTTATCACAATACCTTGCCTTGAATATGTTGATTTTATGTCTATACAAATTTGTTGGTGCATTTGTAATTAGAACGAGGAACGATGGCGGTGGATTAATTCAGGCTAAAATGGTTTGGAAGGCACAGGCAGTGGGAAATGCCATAATTCTTTATTTGTTTCGATTATTTAGTCCTGCTGCCGGCACTGCCTCAATTGACTTTCGTTGGCATTTAATGATGATCGCGTACGAAACATTAATCCTGAGTCTATATGGATTCTTATAGCTAATGTATTGAATAGATTTTTTCACCTAAAAAACTGTAGACGGTTAAGGAACAGTTTTGATTAAATCTAAATATCTCCAACGAGAGTGTAGTGAATAGCCAATTCAGGACTGTTATTTTTAATTTAGCTTGCCATTTCGTAAGTCTCACAGCACCGACAAAATCATTAACCATTAAAGTGATGATCTCATCAGTCAAAACGTTGATAGGGGCTACGTGGTAAAGGTAGAGGACGCATAACGAGAGACGTTGGTGCACTATCATCTCTCGTTAGTAGGGTGACTACTTCTATCCATTCGGAGAATCGAAGACGCGATGAGAACTCTAGAGATAGCCTATCACGTCCTCTGTGCGTGTAGTACTCAATCCAAAACCAAAGAACTTCTCTAAAATTCTGCATTGTGTCGCGTTCTTTGTTATTAGATCGTTGCGTCGTCGACGAGGATCTGCGGTCGATATTCATTTCTTTCATGGCTTGTAAAAATGATACATCAACCGCACGATCTTCCCTTCTAGCTGCATCATCAACTTGGCGTTCGTGCTTAAGCTCCTCATCACTCATCTGTTTTAAATCTCGAAGCAGAATATGAAGTTCTTGTCGCCGGTAGGCAAAGATAGTAATACATACCGCGGTGTTTAAGCAGCAGATATTTTCGTGGTTAATGTTTTCAAATTGACAACTTCCAGCAGGTCTCGTAGCAGTCTTGTTCGATTAACAGATAAGAACCACGACAATCTTTTATGGTGTTGGGCCCATGTGTGATCGATGGCAAGGTATCGTCTTCTGGCTTAAAAATCCAACCAAAATGAACACTGCTTTCAAGAGAATCATCCGATTTAGCTTCTGTCGTATCTTGATCTTTATTCATGCCCACATCGATAGTCTTCATTGTTGGAAACCAGTCTGACGGTCGGTTGTGATCTCTCAGTAGCTCACCATTAACACGAGCTGAATCAGAATCATTATTGCTTCATTGATAACGCACATATCCCACCACGAGTGAGTTAATACGCTCGAGAGAAGACACCATTGTCACTTTTCCATCTCCTATTACTCATGCAGAGCATATCATTGTCGTCATCAGATTGACTACCAAGTGATATTCTCTCTAGGCTTAGTATTACAGAGCGAATGAACACGTTGCTATCGACAAGATTTGAAGCTGCAACTATCATTAGCTTACGGAACTTGTCTTCGGTTTCAAGATGACTAACCAATATTTCTAGAGATTCCGTATTTCCTTTACAAAGCTCTCCTAGAAGGTCGAAGGACGTTTGCAAGCTCCCTGAGCAGTGGAAAGAGTCTCTAGTGACATCGACTATCAGGTGTTCTATCAAACCACTTTTGGCAACGAAGACTTGCTCAACTGAAGAGGATCCGCGTAGAAAGACTCGATGCAACTTGCAAGCCAAAAACGATACGGTGATTCTTCCGATTCGGAAACGAATGCAGCAACAATCTTCGAAAGAAGACCAGGGGATATATTGGTTGTATCGTACTCAGAAGTATGGTGGTTTCCAAATATAAACATTCGTTCATCGTCGCTTAGCAAGAGTCGTCTACCATCGTAATTGTCACAATCTCTGTCGCAATAGTTATGCAATAGCCTCAGTATTGAACCACAAGAGCGCTTTCTGGTGTACATTCGCATCCCGGTCCGTGTATCCCATCTTGTTGCTCATTCAAGCTTTCGGACGCATCATTTCGATTTTCTGAGTCTCGACGTGACACGGATTCTCTCGAGGAAGAAAGCGTACCCCAAGGCAGCCTTTGGAACATATCATCTAGTATCCTTATGATTCCATTATTTTTCAACATTTCTTGGGCATCTACTTTGCGGCGTCCACCTAGCAAAGTGCATAGAACAAATAGAATTTCCACTTGATATGGGCCTAAAAGAAGCGCATTGAACTGTAGCATATTTGCTGCATCCTTGGGCGTCTTGGAACTATCTCTCCTCCGATGTACCTGGTCTGGCGAGATATTAGTCGCCGATGCTAAGTCATCCAATTCGCTTCTAGGTAAATCTTCGATATCGCTTGTTTCGCTACCTTCTCTCGTAGGAGCTGTTCCAGCAACTACTCCCGCTTGCTGCGCGGCACTGATAACAGCGATTATATGTCCGAGTTGGTTGGTATGTTCACCTCCATTATTAAAAGAACTTGATAGGTTTTCTAGCATTTCAGTTACAGATCCAAGGTGGTGAAGTTGTCTTGGAATATCATTATCATTGCTGTTATTATTATTCTCATTGTTTTCTCTACTAGAAGTAGAAATTAGCAGCTTTCGAGCGATTTTATCTAGATAGTCGACATCATTCCAATCATCAAATTCTTTTAGACCCATCATCATTAATGTATCCGCGATAAACGGAAAATGTGCCAGTACATGAAATGAAGAAGACTTTGACACTGGAGGTCCAAAATTCATGATTGCTAGAAGTTGCAGTAGTCGTTTTATAAGTATTTCATCACCGAGTAAAATTGACTGGTTCATATTGACGGTAGAATCTCTACCTGCACGAGCTGCACGATTCTGTCTTAGTTGGAGTAATTCGATCGACTTGAGAACGGCGGGACTTTCTAGCAATTGTCGATCTTCTGGTTCGAATATTAATAGAGCCAAGATTCGACAAAAGTGCGCGAATTGTCGACAACTAAAGTTCCCCCAAAGAGTGTATAAATTCGAAACATTTCCCAGGAAAAATGTCGTAGGAGTAGAAACACGAGAGGGTATACTCGCCCCGGTCGTGTTGTTGTTGCTGTAGCTGTTATTGTTGTCATGTTCGTCGTTGTTCATCTCATCATCGTTAGTATTATTGGAAGCTGGTTGTTGCTGTTGTTGTGATGAATTCGATTGTAAGCTGAGTATTTCTTCGATCACAGTCGCCGCTCCGTCGAAACAGGCATCGTGTGACATCAAGGTGAATAGAAAGGTCAAGAATTCTTGATTATCATCGTTTAAGATATGTTCTTTTTCGACTAACGATGGGATGGAATATATGAGTTCTCGAAGACACGCAAGCGCTTCGTTCCAACAATGTCCAAGTCGATTCACGAATAATTCCTTGCTCAAATCTCTCGCGTCGTACGACCTTGCCATACATTCACCGACAAAGCTCGATTCGCGAAAAATTCTAACAAGAGCTGAAATTCCTCCGGCCAATACGAAAGCATCTCTTTCTAATCCCAATCTACCCCCACCTGCATAAAATCGATGAGCCGTTGGATGTAGATTCGGATCGTTCACAACGTCTCGACCTCCTCTCCCCCCAAGATTCAAAAACGCTGTTGGATCCCCAATCAGACGAGGGGATATCCTAGAAATAATCATTTGAGTTTCCGCCCAATCACCATTATCGATGGCCTCTTCTAATAAAGTAACTTCGGAGCACATCCCAGAAGCTGGTCCATCTAATGCATTAAAAAGTGAGGTTCCTCCCATCAACTTTAAACGATCGGATGCAGCTATGTCATTATCATTTCTTGATTTCAATCTACCGGTAGTCTCTCGAGCAAGCAACGATAACGTAATATTTGGTCCACCCTCACCACCACATCTACATTGACCTTCACCCTCGACGCTACGTGTACTACTGATAGGAAGATCTCGTCGTAATTTTTGCCGCCTCCGATGTGCCGATGTAAGATCATTTAAACGTTCGATACTTGTCCATCGTCGACATTGCGTTTTTGATACTTCATCCCCTCCTGGTAAATCATCATCGTTAACGTCGTTGATGACTCTCGATGGAATTTCGAGGATCGGTGGAACTAGAGCAAATCCCGAAATGAGAGTTTCGAGACTCCTTCCCATCCATTCATAATGTCGACTAGGATGAGGAGTAAAGTCGGGTTCCTCGGATATTATTATATCAACTACATCAGCAGCTGCAATATTCGTCATCGATGACGACTGGTCTGTTGCGAATGCGGATGCAGATCTTTCTCCTGTAGTATTACCCAGGCCTAATCTACGAAGGAAACTATTGACTTCTTCCTCTTCTTCGTTAGATCCAAAATCAATATCAGCATACGAATATGAATCATTATAATGATTTCTCGCTCGATCGGCGATAACGGAAGCGAATACCGGTTGGAGCTGTTGTTGTTGATGATGATAATCACGATATTCTTCTTCTTCCTCTTCCGTGGTTCCATCATCCTCGTATTCTTGCTGTTCCTGTTGTTGTTGGCGGTGGTCAGAAATAACATTATTATTCCCCCTATCGATAGTATTGGTAACTTCCGATTCTTTTACCATAGTATTGTTCTGGTCGTTCTCATCCGGATCAGCGGAATGAGAGATTCCCATACTAGTCCTATAGAAATGATATGTCGATTTTGTTTTTTTAAATGTACTGATTAATTCTGCGGGTTGTCGACGCAGCAGTATTCTATCGTCGTCGTCGTCGTCGTCGTCTGATAATCAGAGTGCTTGCTATGCATTACTACCGAGTTCCAATCAAAGACAACTACTGACCAGGAACAACTTTCTTTCTGTACTCTCTCTTTCTCTCTCTTTTCCTGTGTTGATTTCTGATCTCACATTATTCTCATCTCAAACTTGTGAAGTTTGAAGTTTGGTCTCACATTAAATGTAACCTATTTCTCGTCGTTCAACTAACTTATTAATACCGGTAGGTATATTCAACGCAATCAAGCACGGAAATTCTTTTTTTCGCCACGAAAAACAACAAAATAAAATAGAAAAAAAACTACTTCAGTCGTGGTTTTTATTTTTCTATTTTTAGGGGACTACTAAACAAATATTTTTTTAAACCACGACTGAAAAACAGGGGAAAAAAATAGAAAATCCACGACTGAAAAATAGCTACAAAAAAATATTTTGTTTATGAGTCAATCATAAACAAAATCACAAACAGAGCAGAGAGAGTAACTTCGAGACGAGACGAATAAACGAGTACAAGTTCGAAGTCGGTTATTCGATGCGATTCGATTCAATCAACAAACGTCCAAAGTAAGAATCTAATTCAGGCAGCAGCAATATTAGAAATCTCCGCGGTATTTAATATTTAAGATGTCATCCGCAATAAAGAGTAGCGTCGTTAGACAGAAATACAGATCAATGTGTAGACTTATTAAGCGACTACCTGAAGAAAGTAATAATCAAGACAGTTATTGGAGTCAGATTCGAACATCCTTTCGTGAACCTTTAGGTACTACTGATACAGCATTGGAAGATCGAATCAAAAAAGCTGATGATCGTTTATCATTCCTTAAAATGATAACACCAAAGTTAGATCATAATCATCCCTCATCGTCGTCATCGAATGATTCTGCAACGGGAGGAGGATTAGGAGATGATGATACTACTACTACTAGTAGTAGTGGTGGTGGTGGAGGAGGAGGCAGTTTCGGTGGAGGACGATGGGTATACAAAAATGGCGAACGTATTGAGATTAGTGGTTCAAGTAGTACCGTCCGAGATTCAAAAGGAAGAGTTATTTCAAATTGGGACGGAAAGAATCTTGATCCTGATAGTGTCAAACAACACAATCATCAATTAAAAAGGATGGGATATTTAAATAATTCACACGCTAAAGGTATTTTCTAAATTATACCGATCGATATACGATATATACAACAATCTGATAATTTCGGTACAAGTAGGAAGTAATTCATAAAATATATACATAGACGCAGAAGGTATTGGATGTAATGCAGTCATATAAAAAGATATATTTGATATTTGATTATTATGGCCAGAATATAAATATTATTTGATCAACAACATCCTCCTATAAATTATTGTAATCTTTTGGAAATGGGTGATGAACTGCCTGGTCTTTCTTCATATACATACGAATCAAATCTTTTAATACATGCCCACATTTGTTTTGCATATTTGAAGTTAAAAAATGACAGATCGTCATCCTCCAGAGTTTCCTATTTTCATTCATTGCCATGATTGTACTAATATTACAGTTGTCGCCTTAATTCCAAGTTAGAATTTCAACGTAATAATCGACGTTAGACCATAGGTAATTGTTTTAGTATTACATACAAAATAGCTCCCTACTAGAATTTGGTGAGATTTGCTTCTACAAGGATTGTTTTAGTGGTTAGCCGTAACGACCCCCCTTGACAATTGCTACTACTATTCACTGTCTAGCTTGAAGTCTGAACAAAATACTAGTCAGCTGTATGCATAATGGAAACATATTCCTGTAATTTTATTTCAAACATCAAAATTCAGATTACTCTACGTAACACGGCAAATGAAACTAATCCAAATATAACTTTCGTCACCTTTCAACTGG
>FMBT01000666.1:0-27052 GCA_900095095.1 Fragilariopsis cylindrus CCMP1102
TTCTAGTCTAGTCTAGTATGATTATGTTGTTACCAAGATTGATGAATGGTTCTCCTTCCAGATTTCACGCATGTATAATATATTATGTGAGAGCATTGTACCAAATCAGATCCATTGGGACTGGTGAGACCTTTAGTAGTAGGGAGAAGACTCTCGGAGCTCGACGAATTACCAAAGCGCGTCTACCGAGATAGGGATTAGGATAACTACTACTGCTACAAGAGTACGTGCTTAACAAAAGATGGGTATAGGGGAAGGAGTGGATTGATCGATCGATCGAAATATAACCAATTGGTATATTTCGATCCAGAAGGAAATATATAGGCGTTGATGGTACTACAGTAGCTGAATTACGACGCACAACAAACTATGGTTGGGAGAATGAATGTTCTACTGTTCGATCGTAAGAACATCGACATTGAGGGTGTATGTTAGATTCTCTGAAGTCAACTTGGTACCCATATACACAACCTCATAGAATGCTCCCCAAATGACCAAATTCAACCAATTTTCTTATTTTCATTAAGTGTAAGATATCTTAATTTTCGTCTCATAAGTTTGTATTAATTGGACCTATATTGATGGAGCTTTGATCGCATTCCCAGTGTTATATTGATGATGGAATGATTATTTTCCATATCAATTCTTAATAATTTTCCTTTTGTCGCGAGACTATTGCTCGGAACGCGCGTGAAAGCTTTGTAGGATAGGATATAGGGCATAAATAGCACTGTAAAGAATCAAAACACGCACGTACTTCTAGTAGTTGTACAGCAGGACACGACACGTGCTCTTATAGAAATGGACTGAATCTTTCGATTTTTTCATTTTATTATTCAATATCTATTTATGTGGTCTTGTAGAGATTGCACGTTCTTCACATTCATGAGATTCGATCTTAATTCACCGTTCACACGCGCGTATTTTGTCGAAGAACTCGAATCAAGGATCGGAAAACGTACTTCAAAGTATTAGATGCGCGAGATTCTTGTGCATCTAACTAGGTTTTCCGATTAGAATGAAATCGAAGTTCTTCGACAAAATACCGTACATTTATCAAAATTCAAAGGAACAATTAGAAGTAAATCGAGTTCTTCGACGAATTACGGTACATTTATCAAAAAATTCAAAGAAATGAACCAATGAATAAATGAATCATGTGCTTCCTTTAAGTAGCTATTTACATTCCCACATTCATCAATAGCCTCACAAATAATATTTTTATCAACAACTCCATTTATTTCCATTGTTCATCGCGTTACCTTCACAAGTTACAGTACTTTTTATTTTAAATTCTAAACACATAATAAAAACACACCCACATACACACCGTACCTCACTCCCGTAGCTACTCCAATCAATCTCTTAAATATACACACACATCACACATATTACATACCGTAACATACCTCTCTTTTTGTTGTGGAGTTTTTTAAATCCTCAACCACTCACCTCAACGGATCTTCACGATAATACTGTACAGATACTGTATTCCTTTCTCTTCTCAGTCGCTCGGTCCTTTTGTCATTTTTTGAAACAACTCAATCGTACTAAAACTTCCCCGTACTATACGGCAGGCAGTGGCTGTAGCGACAATAGAACGATGATGATGCAGACACAAGAATCAACACCACGACCACCACTTCCACTACCTCCTGTTCCGTCACTAACGATATCACAATCACAACTCAATCATACTACTACTACTACTACTACTACTACTACGATCAACAATAAGGCAACAAGAGAAACATCACCAGTAATAACAAGCACAGTAGAAGAGTACAATAATAATAATCATCAAATTGATGACAACGACTTAGTAGTCATGCCACATATGGTGGATCTATATCCAATCGTTCACGATTTAACAGAAGATGAATACAGTAATAATAATCGCGGACGAGATAATACTAATTATAATGGCGGACGACGCCGAAGCAGTAGTAGTAGCAATAGCAGCAACAGTTTTTTCCAACAAGATTATTCATTAATGAATAATAGCACATCCTGGCTCTGTAGTAGTAATTCTGGTGGTTCATTTATGTATACAGAAGGAGAAGAGGATGACGTTGAACAGAAAATAATATCATTACCATCACCAACATCCACAACACAAATAGTACAATTTCAACAGCAACAGCAGCAACAACAGTCTCGATTATTAAGAAGAAGATTACCAAGAATAAGAATAAGAAAAAGATCATTCCGTGATGAATATGTGTTAACTCAACAGGTACGTAACGTAAATCAAATTAGTTAGTCATAAGTGTTCTTTCCATACATACCCTTCCCTTTCCCTTTCCTCTCGGTCACTCATATCACCCAACTGAAATCAACTCAACTCATTCGCTTCACTTCACTTATCTACTCAACTCAACTCAACTCAACTCCACTCCACTCCACTCAACTCAACTCAATAATCACGCCCACTAATTCAACTCATCGTCGTAGATTAAACAAGGAAATGTCTCCACATTATGGGAATGTGTCCATCGTTCTACTGGTATACGATATTGTGTGAAAGCGATTGATACCAGATTATTTCGATCTGAATCTGATTATGATATAGCAAAACGTGAAATTTATATGTATCGATGTATTCATCGAATAAGAAAACAACAACAACAACAACAACGACGAGATGAACGAGCACAGCAACAACAAACCACTGTCAATAATCAGACCAACGATGATATTTCATATTATGCACTTCCTACAATTCAAGATATATTTACTAACGATGATCATAATGATGATGTTTTTTGGTATATCGTACAAGATTATGTAGCTGGTGGTCAAAATTTAGGAATGCATTTAGTACCTACAATGACAATACAACAGCAGCAGCAACCACAACAAAAACGACCACCACAACAGCAACTAAAATCAAATGAATCCCAAATACGTTCCTTGATAAAATCTATATTATTAGCATTATCTGAACTACATGATATGAATATATGTCATAATGATCTGCGTCCTGAAAATATTCTTGTTCAAAGACATCAACAACATAAACGTGATTGCTGTTGGAAAGATTTGAAATTATGTGATTTAGGTCGTGCGAAGTTTGTTACTCATGATGATCATAATAACAATAATAATAATCCACGACATAGTAGTTTATACTATACAGCCCCGGAGGTTATATTAGGTCATGTATCATGTTCTTTCGCATCTGATATGTGGAGTGTTGGGGTGATACTATACCAATGCTTTTCATCCGGTGGTGAATTACCCTTTCGTGGTTATAAAAATAATAGAAGCAATAACAATAAGGTCAATGAAGGCAGTCACTGTAACACGAATAAGGCCAATAGGAGGTCTCGTCGCCATAGTAAATCGAATAATTCGGCACCATCACTATCCGCCTACTGTCCATCATTGTCATTATCCTTGTCGTCGTCATCAACGAGCATTTCTTCATACTCTTCCAATCGTTCGAATGCTTCTTCGGCACCACCAGCAGCAACAACAAAAACAACAACAATGAACAGTAATGGTTGCAGCAATCAAAAAATATCAACAACGATACTTCGTCAACAAATTAAACAACATATTTGTCAAGGTGACTTCAATTTCGGTAGTAGATCATGGTCAAATGTATCACGTGAAGCAAAACAATTTATATCAAATTTACTCCGTACAGATCCTACTGTACGTATGACATGTAAAGATGCATTGTCACATCCATGGTTAATCAATAATAATGACCATGTAACTAGTGGAAGAGGTGGCGGTATTAGTGGTGTAAGTTCTCATCATTACCATCATCATCCATTATACTACCCATCATCATCATCACCAACATCGCCTCTATTACAACTACGACCAGTAGCAGAAATAGGAGCAGCAGGAGCAAGAGTAACTTCAATGGAACGACGAGATCAAGAGCAGCAGCAACAACATCAGTACGACGCAGCAACCGCTGCTACTGGAGCTAGTACTGCTGCTTCCTCGGCTGATGTCGTCGGTACTACGAAAAATAATAATAGTGATGATAGTTATAATACTAATAAATCAATGGTACATAGATTGTTTGGAAGACTAAAAAAGAATAATAACAATAATAAGTATCATCAGAATCATCAACGGCATTCGAATCACAACCAGAATCCCCAGCACCAGCACATGCACATGCATCATCGGTCTACAAAAAGTGATACATCCGCTGCTGTCACTACTTTTAACAATCACAATCACAATCCCCAGCACATGCCTATGCATCATCGGTATACAAAAAGTGATACATCAGCTGCTGTCACTACTTGTAACAATAACAACGCTGCCGCTGCTGCTATGCTATAATAATGTCTTCTTTCAATTAACTCAACGAATTCAATTCAATTTGATTTACGTTCGAAAAAGGCAGCCACGAATGAACGTCCTGTTTTGGTTTAACGGTAACACTTTCACTACTCTTGATACTTAATTCTTTCTCATCATAACTTCGTACGACAGAAGCACGACGATTGGGATCGACCTTTACTTCATCATTATAAAAAAATCCATGGACACATCGAAAGGCTGCAATTGCAAGAGCTGTTCCTAATACAATAAAGATAGGATATGTACTCGGATCAGCCAACCATGTTGTTTTCATAAATGCATCCGATTTTTCCCATCGTCGTCGTGTAATAAATAATGGTTCATCGGGTGTGCTTTCACACTTGAAGGAGGAGGAGGAGGACTGGTAGTGGCTAAAGCTCTACGATTAATACCTTTAACAATCAATTGTTGTAGTCGACTATTGCTTCTGCTAGCAACGACGTGAATATTGTTGTTGTTCTTGCTACTATAAAAGCAGCGACTGTGTGTACCGTCCATAAATAAGCGACAAAAAATACTATGATGATGAGTATAGAAGAGATCAATTACAACACATATGATAAAAAACATCAGAAAACAGAACGATGACAACGACGGTGAAATAAAGTACGATACATTACGTACCGAGCGGCTTGTTTACTCAAGGATAATAAGGCAGTAGAGGAAACGTTCAACATGATTGCTGATATATGGTTTTGATATGGCAGCGGCGGGATGCGTGTAGAGAATACTGATATTTACTGATGATGGTAATTAGTTACTAGTTAGAAACACAATTATTATTTGAGCTTCTTACAATGGTAACGGCGAAATGGCGACATGTGGAAAGAAGCAAATCGATTCCAGATTCGTTAGCGAGCGATGTGATTGATTTTGTGGTCGACATGCCCCTGACATGAGTCAGTCAGTGAATAACATAAAATCAGAGAGTTTTATAAGAAGCCAATCGAAGAAGAATCAATCCGGGACAGAACTTCGCGCTTTTCAGAATTAAAAAAAAAATCAAAATGATACAATAATGATTAAAATATTATCACCCTCTGGAACAAGAAAATCAACCAAATACTAATAGCTAACATCAGTAGTCGTCGTAGTAATACAGTCCCATATTATATTGGTGGTGGTATCAGCATGTTTGTATCCACGTGTCAAACACGTTATCATGTTTGAAGTCACATTTGAAACATGCTGATATCATGTTTGGAAAATTTGAGTCTTCTACGAATAGTCGACTGATTCGAGTTGAGTGAGTCGAATGAATCAATTTGTATACGACTTAAGAAAGTCTGATCAGTCTTACGTAAAAGTATACGGGATTCGTTTGTTTTTGACACTCTGAATAATACACTAACTTACTAACTTACGGTACAGTACTTCGAGTACAGTAGTACCGGTACTGTACGCACTGTATGATAATTTTATTTTAGACATAAACTACCTTCATACGTACATACGTACATACGTACGCTTGTTTAATAATAACATACCATAGTTTGAGCGTCTGTTTTATATTTCCAAAAAGGATAGAAAAAGCCCCCAACAGTACTCTGTATGCTAGGCCTAGGACTATTACAATAGATCCTAGTCCTGATAAGGATACAAACTTAAACTATACTATCTGAAATACAATAGACAATATTTCTATTTATTTATTTATTTATTTTTATTTTATTCAAATGGTTTCATAAAATACCATCCAATACCAATTGCAATCCAGATCAATAGTAATACAATAGATAAACTTACTATCATCCATACACCACATGATAGTGGTTGACATCTACCATGACGTTGACGTTGACGTTGATTCCGTTGTTGACGTCGATCTCCGTTGTTATCTTTTTCATCATCATCATCATCATCATCACTACTATTATATTGCTCATGATCACCATTGTCATCACCACCATCAATAACACGACAACAACAACGAAAATCTAAAAAATCTCTTTTTCGTTTTATCATAATTAATGTGGAAACTGATTGTGGTATGCCACTATTATTACTGTTGTTGTCATTAGTACTGTTGTCATCATTTTCATTATTATTATTATTATTGGGCGATGAGGATGATGAGGAGGATGAATATAATGATCTTGCGGACCATGCTGCTAATGCTGCTGCTGCTGTTGCTGCTACTGCTGGTGGATCAGTGGACGACCGTGCTCCTGCTCCTGGTGCTGCAGCTGCTGATGGAAAAGAAGCAAAGGAAGCAAAATTATCACCCCACTACTACAATCACTAATTTCAATAATGTAGGATGACGTATCATCACTACTTTTGTCATTCTTATTATTATTGAAACTAGTAAACGCAAAAGATTCCGTAAAATCAGTAGTGATTAGACTTCTCTTGGAAACATCAATCTTTGCTCTATCCACTGTGAATGATACACCAGCATCACCATCATTCACTTTGAAATGATCTGTTAATAATACATTACTATTTGCTGTACTTTTATCATTATACTCTGTATATTCATCAAATGAATCACTATTGACTGTTTCAATATCATAGTCAATATCTGAATTACAACTAACTGTTCCAACAATATTATTGATACTATTATTATTCGCCAATGTCGTCGATTGGGATGCAGTAGAATTAGAATTAGACTTCGACGTTGTAACCAATGGCATTGATGACAGTGAAACAGGTCTAATATTGGGAGGATAGGAGGAAGTAACAACGTTATTACGATTTAATTGAGGATGAAGATTCTTATTACTATTATTCTTACTATAATATTTTGATGGAACCCAATCATTAGTAGTAGATGAAAAGGCCTTTGATTTTAAATTATCAACATTCTTTGTTTGTGTTGGTATTGTATATGGTTCCCAGGAGGTACGTGGAATTGAATTCCGATGTATCTCTTTTGTTTGTTTTGACATGTGTATATTTTTAGGTTGATTTGGATCACGATCTATTGTTTTTAATCTTTCTGGTACCCAATCTGACGATGCCGCAATAATAACGGCCCGTTGTTGCTGTTGCTTTGCTTCGAGATGACGTTTCTTGGAACGTAGATCATCTACAAACATCGAGTTCCTATTCCTTCTAGCATTGTATTCTTCTTCTTCTTGCTGTTGTTGTTGTTGTTGTTGCTCCTCCTCATCTGATATATTATACCCGGGAGGATCTGCTACTGCTGTCGTCGCCATTATTTGTATTATTGTATTGTTTGTTTGTTTGTTTGTTTATTTGTTATTTACTTATTTCCTCTACGGTACGTACGATCGACGTAATGTCCAGAACAGAACAGAACAGAACAGAATAAAATAAAATAAATACTGCTACTAACAGTGCAGTACTGTTCACACGCGTTTTATTCTAAGTTGAGACGTACTATATATATGGTCTACAATACAACTACAGTACGGTAACAAGCAATGCTGATTCCAAGATAGCAAAGAAAAGTCGTTGAGCCCGAAGACGAAGAAGAAGGAGAGCTTGCTTCGTTGACATTGATTATTGTTGCTGTTGATCGACGAGCATACGGTCCATAAAATTTAATTTAATATTCCTCAATCTCAGAGATTATTCTTGTGCTCTCTTTATTTTCGTCGAGTGTCGGCGGGAGACCCTCTCAAAATTTGTTAAACGAGCATGATGATGATATCATTTTTGAAACGTGGAATTGATGAAAAAGCACAAAGAGAAGATAGAGGGGGAAGGAGGAAAACGAGTTTTTTCTTTTAATTCTATTTTTTTTTGAAATTATTGGATTTGGTGGCTGCTATAATAAAAATTAGTGGATTTTGACCCCTGTCCCCATCTTCAAACATGATGATATATCATGATGATGCGAAACTACGTTCGGATTCAAACACAATGGTATCAGGCAGCATGTTTCAAACGTACAAGGCTGGATTCGATTGATTGATTCATTCAATGTACAGTACCACTGGCTTATGTACTACGCTACAGTACGGTACTATAAATCAGTAGCTAGCCCTGTACTGTACGTCTAGTTACTGCGGTAGTGTACAGTATATATAGTCCTACGGTTTGTGTTCTATATTTTATTATGTCATGTCCCAACTATACTAACTAGCTACTTTGATTTATTTTGAATTCAATTCAATCCAACTTAACTCAACGCAACGCAACGCAACGCAACTCAACTCCAATTCGTATCGTGCCCACTATTACTGTACTGCTGTACAGGTACTGCTACTACTACTACTACTAATACTCCTCCTATTCTTTAGATACATACGTCTTATTATGTTTTTTTCTCTCTCTCTTTCTATCCGTATCATCCTATCATATCACATCATTGTCGTGCTGCGTTGCGTTGCGATGCGATGCGTTGTTGGAACTTCTAAGTCTAGCCTTAGTTCAAGTTCTAGTTCTTAGTCTACTTTCCTGTATGTACAACAGCACTATAAGCAGTT
Source organism: Fragilariopsis cylindrus CCMP1102 (assembly GCA_900095095.1). NCBI lineage: Eukaryota > Bacillariophyta > Bacillariophyceae > Bacillariales > Bacillariaceae > Fragilariopsis > Fragilariopsis cylindrus. The sequence continues at coordinate 8,733 of FMBT01000666.1, forward strand.
AGTATACCATCAATTTTTTGTAAGCAATCTTTTCGTTTTTTTTCTATCCCTATTTTCCGTCTTATTTTTAAATTATAATATTGTCCATCCACATCAAAAAAATAGACATATCCATGTGTATCAAATAATACCTGAAAATCTTTAAACATCTTCGGTTTTAAATTCAACATTCGTTTCATTATTTGTATACTCTCCATAAAATTGTTCGAGAAATTTGTAGTGTTATTTTGTAAAAAGAACTTATTCTTTTCATCTAGATATCTACCATAATTATTTGGACTACATCCAAAGAATAACATATCATTTATATTAACTTTACGAACTTTTTGAATAGCAACTTTTGATTTTGTATATAGTAACTCTGGACTCCTATATCTTTTTTGATTTGTATTATGTGCTAAATCATTTAATTTTGTTAGAGTTGTATTACTTAATTCCACAATTGTCGGACGTTCATTTATATAAAAATGATAACTACGTTTACGTTTACGTTTACGTTTTTGTTTCGAGTTCGAGTTGTCACTAAATTTTTGTTTATCAATCCATTTTGTAAATTCCCATGCTTTTATAAATTTAATTAATTGTTTTTCATAATCTTTATAAGTACCAACTAAATAACCAATATCATTTGGATATGCTAATGATGATATAAAACATTTTTTCTTACCACAATCTAATCTAGTATTATTATTAATATTTGATTGAGATGAAGATGATGATGACGATGATTCTGATTCTCGTGATGCTAATTGTGATTCTGATGCTGATGGTAGATCGAAATCATCAGCAATATTAACAATTTTAGCAGTAATTACGTCCGATGCAGACGAAGAGGCGACAGCGTCATAGGTAACAGTTGCTGTTGCCGTATTTTTTGTTTTTGTTTTGTGCGTTGTATTTGTATTTTTGGAAGATTCTACGATTTTACTGTTGGTATTTCTGGTTCCGACGAAAGGGCTACCACCATAATGATCACCATTAGGAATATTGATATAATTTGTATTGTAAACTAATAAGGTCGATGATAATGCGATAAGATTCAAATAATTGTTTACTGTAAAGAAGGTAATACCAATCATTAACGAACAACGATATAATACTAGTAGTTCCCTTCGATTCTGTTGTGGTTGTGATGATGGTCGCCGTGGCCGTGGCCTTCTTGGTAATGGCGACGATGGTGACGGCATCCAACAATAAGGATTCTGATCTTTTCGTTTGCGTTATTGTGTTACGTTGTGCTAATTCATTAACGACAAAATAAGATCGTGTGTGTGTGTGTGTGTGTGTGTGTGTGTTCGTGTGTTCGTGTGTTCGTGTGTTCGTGTGTTCGTGTGTGTGTTTTTCTCCTCTTCCTCTACTTCTTCTTCTTCTTATCATAGATAGATCAATAATACTGCTGGTAGAAAGTCACGTTTGTTGTTGTTGTGTTGTGAGTGGGTCTCCGTACCACTCCTGATTACCTAACTCACGATGAGGCATGCCTGCATCTGAGGTAGAGCCAGGCTATGATACAAGTACTAGACTCCTGGGTGTGACTCGCCAATGCTGCACGGACCGGGCTTCGGAAAAACCCATGATCACATAGCATGCAGCGTCTCATTCTTTGTTATATGATAGAGCAGTGGCGGGCGGCGGGGTCTTCAAAAAATGATCTTCTTCAATTGAACACGCACACAGCAATGATCATCGGTATTCTCTTTTGCTATGATATCATGGCAACTATGCATGATTCTTCGTACGTGGTGGTATCGTTAAGTTAGTGGTTCGCAAGCTAGCCAATAATACCGCGAACACGCAATATATAATATTATGGTATAAAATAAAACTCAAAAACACCGCAGCAATCATCGCGGTACAGAATTCTCTTTTGCTATATGATATGGCAACGATTGATTAACACTTTGTCATCGATCAGGCCCAGACTTTTCCAGTCGTGTACAAACTTGATTCATTCGACTCACTCGACTAGACTCAAATTTGATAAACATGATATCATGTTTGACCCTATATACAAACATTGATATCATGTTTGACACGTGGCTTCAAAACGTTGTTATACTGTACTCAGTTTGTTGCACTAATAGAAGTACTTTACATGTTGACAGCGCGCAGTGTCATTCGATTCTTGATCTAATAAATAGCGCGCGATGATCATAAAATAATAAAATCCTCGCGAAAAAAAAAAAAATCGGATCTTCCGAGAAAAAAATGAGTTAGCCGACAACATCCAAATACAATTGTAGCTATTATTAATAGTTAAAACGAATCTACCAACACCACAGCCTTTTCCAAAAAGTAAAGTATCTATTGTTTTGTGCATATTTTATAATTTGTTTATATTATAATTCTTGTAGTCCTAATAATTCACTAGGATCAGGATGTAGACCTGATTTCTTTTCTTCCATTTCAGATAAACGTTCACGACGTGTTTCAACCTCCGTCCAACGATTTAATGTCAATTGATAATTATATTCTTCTGCTGGATGTATAGGTTTTGTTAATAGATCTTTGTGTACATAATCATTCATTTTTTTTAATGGTACAGCCATAACATCTTTTGCTGCACCAGCAGCCATACTACCAACACCACCTGCTGTTTCATCCCGTTTCTTTCTACCACCACCACCACCCCGCATACGTGTGCCACTACCTCCACCTCCTGTAGAAGAAGAAGCACCAGCACCACCACCTGTACTTGCTGCCTGTTTTTGTTGTGATTTTGATAGTAAATCTTTCCATATATTTGGTACCATATCATCTGGTAAACCAATTGGTTCACGAAATGCTTTGGGTAACCAAACATCGGTTGAATGTGGTTTATTCACAAAAATTATACCCTCACGTGGAAGATCTTCATATATATATTCAAATCGTTTATATATATGACATTCATAATCAATACTGGTATTGTCTTCATGTGTATCAATTAACTTTGCTGTATAACGTTCCTTATAGGACGAACCACCAAAGTTATGTGTAGCAGTATCATCCTTTAGTTGTTTTAATTTATCAATATGTGTAGATTTATAATCATCATCATCATCATCATCAAGTCCTACATGATAATTGTCGTCATCATCATCATCATCATCATCGTCATCATCACGTTTAGCAGATTCTTCATTATCAATATAATCACGTCGTTCCATTATAATACATGGTAACAAACATCCTCCGCCTTTCGTAACATCAAAATGATCATCTTGTTTATACCATGATTCGTATGTCACTGTTTCTGATGCAGCATCTTCATTAATCTTATCATCTAACCAATCAGTTTCAAAATAACATGCTGTTTCAATATTAGTCGGATAGGACTTATGATGTTGTTCGGATATGGTACGGATAACTTCTGTAGAATGTTGTTTATTATATTCATTTGCTGTTATATAACTTTTTGGTGATGTCATTGAATTATGTACTTCTTTTTGTTTATGATGATGGTCATGTTCATGAACACGTTCTGCTTTACGTTTATTCTTATTGAGTTTATGATCATCCTTAATATCATCTAATGCAATTTGCCATTCCTTTTCATGTTTAATCCATTTGTCATTCCTATTAATGTTAATGTTATGTTAATGTTATGTTAATGTATAACCAAAAAGAAGGAAGGAAAAGAAAGAATCATGTATGTGGTTAGTCAGTCATTCCGCAGGTACTGTATAAAAAAATAAAAGAATGGTACGGTACGTAAATGCTCGTATATAGAGATCATCGAAAAACCCGTAGCCAGTCGATTCTTTTTGGGTCACGAGTGCGAGGGAAAGCAGGGAAACGACAATATTTTTGATTTTTCAACGAAAATTCTAAATCCAAGGACTTCGTTGAGTCCCATGTATTTAAGTCATTAGTTAGTTAAAACTCAACAAACGGATTCATTCAATTAAAATTCAAATTCAATTCGATTCAATTCAATTCGACGATTGAATTGAATTGAATTCGATTCATCTGTCAGGATGCAAAAGAATAGGCGGGGGGTGGGGACGGGTGGGGTCGGCAATGAAAAACGAGACAATTATATTACATGGACGACGACGAGGACGACGACGACAACGGCGTGTCGTGTGGTCATTCATTTTGTTTTGTTTTAGGGGGAAAAGGAAATGTACAGCCTTGTCTTTTGCTTTTCGAAATCAATCAAAAAAGCTTAGAAACAACTTAAAATTTGTTGAACATAAACTTACCATTGAGTACCATAATCAATTAATATTTCTTCATCTTCATATATTGTACGTAATGCAATTAAATCCATCATTAAACCCATACCATTTTGTTTTAAGACAGTATGACTATTCATTTGTAGAAGTTCTAAATGATGAAATCGTTGTCGTCTTGTAATCTTTTGTGCATCTTTAGATAAATCATAGATATCATGATGCCATTGTATTTTTGCATTTGGTTGTAATTTTGATGTTGGATCATTCGAACTTGCATGATTTGCAGAATGTAATAATGGTGCAGTTGGTAACCATAATAAACTTGAATCTTTATGACCATAACAATAATTCAAAAGCAATTGTTTACGTTTCGTTGTATTCGAATCATCACCAAAATTATCAATACCTGTACCTGTAACTGTAACTGTAGTATGATTTTTACCACTACGAGTAGTATGATACATATTCATTTCATTTTTATGGATTGGTATGGTTGGACTACTTGTTAATATTTCATCTTTATATAATGTACGTTTTGCAAACAATCCACGTTGACCACCATTGCCATTCGTTTCAGTAGTAGCAATTTTTTTAGGACGACCACCGACTTCATTATATTTTTCATCTAAGATACTGTTACTACAGACATTTGTAGTATGATCGGCAATCCGTTCTTCTATCTTATCATCTAAACATATCGAATAACCACCAATTTCTTTTGGTTGAAATTTTACAGGGGGATAGTCTTTAGGATCAAATTCATCACTGTTATCGGAACATTCTACTACTAATTCTTCACCAACTTGTATATCACGTGATGCAACAAACATACGATTACTCCAATAACTAAACGCACCCGATTGATGGGATGTTCTTTGTTCTTGTCCATCTTTGTCATGTTGATGGTTCTTATGTTTATTATGTTGATCACCTTTATCATCTTTATCTGAACTTGGATTTGATGAACTAGTACTTGATGTACCTGTAGATCTCCAATCTCTATAGTTGATATTTTGAACGGAGGACATTTGTTCTAAATTAAAATTGTCAGAAGTACAGGGTGCAATATTCGCTAATCCTGGTATGAATATTCTCATACTATCATAACTTTCTAAGACTTGTTCATTATAATAATCACCATTCCATAATTGTTGAAATAATAATGAATTGGAATTTTGATGTAATAGTGACTCCACCTCATTCTCATTACTTTTTTCTTTATTACCACGTGTTGCTCTTGGTTTTGATGGCGTTTCTTCTGGTGAATTAATTCCAATTTCTTGAGCCGTTTTACCAGTACCACTAGAACCAATATGATCATCATCATCAGGATCATCCGATAAATGATCATCATCGTCGTCATCATCATCAAATAAATCATCATCCTCATTATCTTTATCACGACCCATATCTAATTCTTCCCAATCATAGACTGGTATAAATAAATCACCTAATATTTTTTCTATACGATAATCATGATTTTCCTCTACACCATTACCATTCTCATCAACACTAGTAGGTAAATCATAGATACCGGATCCTAAGACAATTTGTCCTTTTTTAATGAATTTACCGGTAAACATGGAATGACCCCATCCATGTTCTTCTGCTTCTTTGATTGGTGATGGACCTAACCATAAACCACATTCTGGTGAATCTGCATCTACTGCTGAATCTGCATCTACTGCTCTTGGTGGTACTGCTGCGATGACTACTGAAGACGACAATACACCTAACAATAATAACAAGAACCTGAAAGCTGCTGTTGACGTTGAAGGTAAAGCTACTCGTCCAGCTACTTCTCGTCTAGCTACTACTCGTTCAGCTTTTGTTATTGCCACCGACGACATTCGTTGCTGTTGTTGTTGTCGTCGAGTAGCAGGAAAGGAACAATTCTTCTCCGTCATCGTCATCGCTCTTTTTTTTTCGTTCGTGTGGGTTGCACTCTCTACTCCTAGTGTATCAGCCAATCTATTTCTGATTCTTGTCCTTTCTTTGTCGTTTTTCTCTTCTTGGCTCGTCTCGTCTCTCCTGCTACTAAGAATGACAGGTAGAAATTGCAAAAGAAAGCAATGAAGTCCGTTTTATGAGTACGTTATCGATAATGACTTTCTTATTTTATTTTTAAATTCATGATTTTTCTTCAGATTGACTGACCACGTACGTACAGTACGCAAGAGGGATAGCCAGTGCAGTAGTTTGGGGGGGAGATGAGAGACGAGTGTGCTTGGCTGCTGTGCTGGTATGAATGAATGAAAAGGGGGGGGGGGTATTATTTATTTTAATTCACGTCTCGCAAAACTGTTTGTTTAAATACCTGTAATAAGCGCGCACCTCACCTTAGGAGCGAAGGAAGGCGATGCAATCTTTTTATTTTATTTTAAATTTTGCTCACTCAACGCTTCTACTGCTGCTCAGCCTACGCACAGTAACGTTACATACTAGTACTGCATCGTTGTTATCATTATTATTTATTTAATATACATATACGATTGCGATCGAACTTCATCTCATCTCATCTCATCTCATTAACAAATTGATCGTCGTAGTACTGACTGAGATAACGTAACGGGGCAACACAACCAATCTACTACCGTAAAATTTTTTGAAACGGGAATAACTGATATCTTTTTGTTTGTTGTTTTGTTAGAAAATCACAACCACCACCGGTCAGGGATAAGAAGGGAGAATAGTAGTAATCGGCCCTGTCCTGAATAATGGGATATACTACTACTACCGGTAATAGTAGGAGTGCTGCTACTGCTAATGGATATCGAGATCGAGATCGAGAACGAGATCGAGGCAATAGTAGCAGTAGCAACAACAAAAAGACAACTAGAAAAATATCTCCAGCAGCAGCAGCAGCAGTAGCAGTAGATCGAGATCAACGTCAACGCCATCGTATTCAAAACAAAGAAGAATCAAACGAAGAATCAAACGAAGAATCAAATGGAAATGAATCAATCGAATCAAATGAAAAAGAGATATTATATGAACAATTAATAAAAGAATTCGAATTGAAATTACAACAAAGTACTACAGAAACAAAAACATTAAGGACACAAAATCAGTTACTTCATCAAGAATGTAATTCTTATACAACCAGAATACAAAATTTAGAATATCAATGTATATCACGTAGTGAAAAAGTAAAACAATTATCAGATTGTATCCAAGCCAAAAGGAATAATAAAGTACAGGAAAAATTAATTGAAAAATCACTACAGGTGGTTGACTTAACGGATCAAAATGAACTTTTCAAAATACAAATAACTAATCTTCAAAAATCTCAGAAAAATAATTCTAAATTACTATTAGATATGTCAAATATTATACGTTCCTTCAATTCAATCAGTATACAATATGATAAAACATCATCATCAACGCCTGCATCGCCATCATCATCATCAACGCCTACATCACCATCATCATCGTTTGAATCATCATATACATCATCATCCTCGTCGTCTGGTGATAGTATCTACTTTGATGGTTCGAATTCGAATTCGAATTCGAATCATCTCGTTGCTACTGGTACTGGTACTAGTACTAGTGGTGGTGGTGGTGTTACTGGTGGTCGTCATGGTCAATGTCACCCACAACAACCACACACAGATGGACCACTTGAAAATGTCAGAAGAAAAATTATAGCCATTGAAAGATCAATCGAATCCATAAAGCAATTAAATGAAGATAATAGTATACAAAAAAATAAAATAGTTTTACTGGAAGATAATAATACTAATTTGAAGGAACAAATTACTTCATTAGAAGTTCAAGCTCGACGTGCTCAAGCTCAATATGCTCAAGCAAAAGCTCAAGCACAACATGCCCAAGCTCAGGCTCAGGCTCAAGCTCAACATGCACAAGCACAATTTGCTCAAGCTCAAGCTCAAGCTCAACATGCTCAAGCCCAAGCTCAACAACGTAAACCTAATAACGATGCTGATGTTGACGATAATAATGAATATCATTATGAGGTTGATGGAAGTGAAGGAGATGATGACGATGAATATTTAAAAGAACAAGTAGTTTCAGTTTCATCATATGACGAATTTGTTGTATCTGAAGAAGATGGGGATACTGATACTCGCACGTGTAATAGCTATTATGAGGAAGAAGTACTGTTAGAGGATGAAGAAGAATCGTTGACGACGATCTTTGAAGAAGAAGAAGAAGAAGAAGAAGAAGAGGTTCTCAGAAAAGGTAATGATCTTGAGAACCGACAACTATTTTCACGTTTAAATAAAACCCTTACTCCTGTTGATGAGGAGGGTGGTAGTAATAGCAGTCTTATTATTATTGATCCTAATGAACATGGACAACTTCAGTCTAATTTTAATAAGGCACTTGATGTTATTCAATTATTAAAGGAGGATTTGAAACAGCATTCTGTAAATAGTAAAGATTATCAACATAAGGAAGGTATATTGAAGAATCAAATTGATAGTAGTATACAAGAATCATCAAATTTAAAAGTTGAATTAGGGCAACTAAAAGGTAAATATAAATTATTGCGTGAGAATCATCAGGAATTAACACGTACCGATTATGACGATGAATCGGATCAACGTACTAAAACGTTACTAGAAGTATCTACTATGAATACTGTATTGCGAAAACAATATAATGATTTAGAAAAAGAATATACCATGAAAATTAATACATTACAAAAACAAGTCCAAGAATATAAATCTAATTTGAAATTATCGAAGAAAGAATATAGTACAAAAATTAATGAATTGGAATTCAAATTAAAGAAGTCCAATTCAAAATTAAATGTGATTGAAAATATAAATTCCGATCGTATGGAAACTACCGTTACAAAACATATTCAAGATAATGAATCAATTACTAAAAAATATCAAAATTTGAAATATGAATATGATACATTTTTAGAAATACATTTAAAAATGGAAGAAGACTATGAACAATCAAAACAATACTATAAAGAAAGTATACTAAAAATAAAAACATACGAAACTACGATACAAGATTTAAATAATAATTATGATACTATTCTTATATCACATCAAGATGAATTAAAAAGTAAAGACACTATAATTAATGAATGGAAAAATATTAGATATCTACAATTACAAAATGACTATAAAGCAATTGTCAACAAAAATAATGAGATCCAAAAGCAATCTTGTAATGAAAAACAACAATTACAAAAGGAACATCAACAATTAGTACTGAAATTAAATCAAACTATCAAAGATTTAAAATTTAAGTATCAAAAATTAGGGTATGAGTATGATATGAAATTAATGAATTATGGGAAATCAAAACAAATATCCATACAAACTGCCATTGAAAAAATACGTCATAAGTATGAATTAAAAATGAAAGAAGATTCTGCTATGAAGGACAAATTACTAAGTGAAATGTATGGTTCCTATCAGTCATCTTTACGTAAAATCGAATCTCTTCTATTGGTGGAACAGGAACAACGGAGTAGATCTGCTCTATCATTGTCACTATCGTCATCGGTGGCACAACATGATGACGACAATAACGGTAATGGTGTGTCAAATAATAACGAGGAAGGGGAGCAGCTGGTTGTGTATCAGGAGGAGGAGAAGGACGAGCAGATCGACCAAGTGGGAACAACGACAACCAAAACAGTAATGGAACGAATCAAATCATTTGAAAAACAAGGTGGTATGATTGCTTTATTGCACAACAACAACAATAGCACGACATTGGGTAATACTAATAGTAGTGAAATCAGCCACCACCAAAAGTCATCACCAGATCTGATTTTCCTACGTGATTTTGAAATGATAGTACAGAAAATAGGATACTACGACTACGTCAATAATAACAATGATTCTTCCTTCTTGCCATCGATCGTAGTCCCATCAGTCGATTCGTCACCACCACCACTTCGTGCTGGCGATGGCAATGGCAATCCATCATTAACATCATCATTGGCATTGACGTCAACGTCGTCATCGTTTACGACTACGAATGATATTCGGAAACGCACCGCGATTCAACAGGCAAAAAGAAGTGCAATTGTGGAAGCAATTTTCAAAAGAGTAGACGAACATGCTTTTAAAATGAATAATGATGCTAATGCTGTTGCTGATGATGATATCGTCACATCAGCAAAAACAACAACAACAGCACCAATAACAGCAACAGCAAGTGATTATTTCGATTTACTACATCATTTTACTCGATTGAATAAAGTGAATCATGATGTAATCCGATTTTCACAATTCAATAGTAAAAGTGCCACTACTACAACTACTACTACCTCTTCTTCTTCTTCCAAATCGACGTCAAGAGAGATGAAGGGTAACAACTCACGCCGTCATCAGATTGAAAAGAATCTACGTTTGCTAGAACTCAAATATAAAAATCTACGTGAAGGATACCAGTCACCTAAAAAATCCAGTACTAATACTACTACTACTACTACTAACGATAAAAAGGGTGAATATGATAGCAAAAGCGAGGAGGATGGAAATTCTTGTGGACAACCAAGTGTTGCAGTGTCGAGTGTTACTCAACCGGCAATGCGTGGAGGAGGGTGTGGTGGTGATGGTGGTGTTGACGAGATGGATTGTCTAAAGAAAAAAAATCTTGAAAAAGAACGCGAGTTGCTAGAACAGAAATCACTAGTGCATGAAGCACGAAAGCAAAAAGTGGTCATAGGCAATAACAGTCTGAAAACAGTTATGAGCGAACTTCGTGATGTAGAAGATTCTAGTGAAAGTGGTGGAGGACACTTATGGGATATTATGTCAATATCAGCACAACGAGAGGAAGGTATGGGGTATGATGAAAGACAAGTGGTAGACGAAATGCCTTCTTTTGATATTTCTCATTTAACACCCCCTCCAGCAGATACCAGTGACGATGAAGAAGAGGACCATTCAACGCTTAACGATCACGACCCAATATCATCGACCACTTCTTTAGAGCATCGCGACGAAAAGGCATCGCGTGATTCGATCTCGGCCACGACAGATACAGAAACAACAGAACAATATGACTGTCATCCGATTGGTATTGATGTTGGTAAGAATACAGACAATAATGGTCACTGCCACCCTACTGCTGGAAACATCAACGAAATACAACTTGAATTACGTCAGGCCAAGGAAGCTGCTGAAATATCTCGTCGTAAACAGCTTGAGCGTGAAGAAGATTTACGAGATGTCATCTTGCACTATAAGGAACTACAAAAAGAAAACAAAGCTCTAGCTAGTGTTGTGTTTGACAATGCGGATCAAACGTCCGGTGACATACCTGCCAGTAAGAATCAACGACCACCGAATAACGGCGGTCGTATTGGTAAATCACAAAAACGTATCGGGCCACCATCATCTACTGTACATCAAGACCCATCAAGATCTCGATCGATCCAAAATTCCGCAATACAACAACACAATCAGCATCAGCAACAGCATCAGCAACAGCAATCGTTGAAGATTAGGGAACTATGCGATACACATCGTGGGGTATCGTCTCAATGGATAGAACGTCGTCCTCAATTGCAACAACAACATCATCAGCATCAGTATCAGCATCATCATCAATCTCCATCAAAGACATCAAATATGACGACACGTCCGAACAGCGGGAACGGGAACATGAAAAAGAAATCCTCGACGATATCGTTAAAATCTACGATCAAGAATCATAGTATCAGTACCAAAAGTAAAAGAGGGGGAATACAACAGCCACAGCCACATCAGCAGCAACATCAGCAGCAGCCACCTCCTACAGCAAAAATTAATACTAACAGGAAAAAGTTTGGTATATTTCGTGGATTGGGATTCACGAAAAATTAATTAAAAGTAGATATGCATTCTAAATGTTATATATATATATATTTAAAAGAGGATAGTCTATTGTGACCTACTACTCTTGTCAGTATAATAGATTCTTAAATCTTGTCAGTATAATAGATTCTTAAATATTTCCTACAATAATGCCCATGGCTGTCTATTTGAGACTTATAGATGTAAACAGTTTCCTTTCTACATAATTGTATGTTGAAGTTAAAGGTACATTATTTTTTGAGGCTATTATGTATATCGCATTTTCGAAATGGATGGATGAATGAATCTCGATTGATTGATTTGTTTGATTCTGGATCGATCATGAGAGATGAATAATCAATTACAGTAGTAGTCGGTATCTGTGGTTCCACTATCAATCACCGCCACCGCAATCACCACCACCACCGCAATCACCGCCACCACCACCACCGCAATCACCGCCACCACCTCCACCGCAATCACCGCCGTCACCGCCACCTGCAAAACCACCTACATAACCACCTACAAAACCACCTCCACCACCGCCGAAATCACCACCACCGCCTACAAAACCGCCACCATGTTCTACTCCTGTTCCTCCTCTTCTTGCTCCTCTTCTTGCTCCTATTTCCACCTGGTCTAGAAGAATATCAGTGTGATAGGAACAAACTTGGTTCGATGCCTTCTTATCATTTGGTACACTGCAACCCTTTCTCATAAATATCTCGATATGACTAGAGCTTCCGTAGTTATTAGTATTAGTCATTGCTTCTATTATTTCATTCTTCGAAACATCATTATTTTTATTTTTATTAGCATGATCTTCGCCGAAGAAATTGTCTTTCAACTGGGCATCCAATTCTTTTGAAGAAGAACAACCATCATTATTTTCATTTTTATTAGCATGATCTTCGCCGAAGAAATTGTCTTTCAACTGGGCATCCAATTCTTTTGAAGAAGAACAACCATCATTATTTTCATTTTTATTAGCATGATCTTCGCCGAAGAAATTGTCTTTCAACTGGGCATCCAATTCTTTTGAAGAAGAACAACCCATCTTTTTTGTTTTGCAGATGTTTTTGTTGTTTCCTTTAAATTTTACTACTAGTAAACCACGTATGAAACTATCGACTTTTTTTTTCTTCTTTTTCTAAATCAATAACTTTTGTTTTGGCTGTTATATTGCCGATTATGTTTAGAGCAGTTTTATAATTAGAATTCTGAACTACAGTACTCCATCATTTATTCATCTTCTTTGATCCATCCGATCCTTCATCTTAAATTCTCGACCATCATATTACTGTCCACCTATTTACCTATAGTGCAATGGCGTAATAGACTCGACTCGTGGTAGTTGCTGTTGCAGTTACTCGATCGATACGGCTTACAAACGAATACTTAATTAAATGGCACATGTTGTCATTACACGTACGAAAATCCCCAATGGAACACAGAAGATTGGACCCGCAATGTTCTCTTTTATATGTACACGATCACTGGTGTGGGGATTTCTACCAATAATGAACATAAAAGAGAACCCATCATAATTCAAATCACATTAGCACACTTATTATAGAATTCTTACAATTTGAAAGCTTGATCATTCATTCCATTGCGGAACCAATCTTCTGTATGTTTTTTTTTTGTATGTTAATATGCACGCGCGCCTCAATTTTTGAAAGCCTGCAAAACTGTTCGGGATCAAACCCGTTGAGGGGATATCAACAAAAATTCTAGAGACCGTTCTTGTTTAGTACAAAGTAATAGTTAACTGTCCATTCAAAACAACACATACACCAAAATGAGGAATATCTGTTCTGATAGAAACGTCTGATAGATCCCATCATATAAGGCTGCAGCGCTTAGCCACAATCACCTTGGCCCTCTCTGCCCAAAAAGGATTCCTCTCTGTCGGCTAGTAGGGCGGAAGGTCAGAAAAAGAAAGAAGCTCCCTTTTTCTCCTGAAGATGACGCATCGACTACGTCTAGGACAAATACATTATTCGCAAGAGACTTGCAGCGACAGGTTTGGCGATGGGTCCATCATTCATGTGGATAATATTAAAGACAATTGGATTATGGACGTTGTGGCACACTACAGCCTGGCGCATGGCAAATACTACACTCTCAATAACCGTACATTAAAAGCGTACTATGATGCGTACAGCTTAGATACAACACTTTGGGTACGGCTGGTGTCTACACCTGACGATTTCAATGACAGGCTTACCACTGGAAATCAGGGGTATTCTATCGAGATGATCCAAGTAACCCCACCGGAATGCACAGCGTGCAATCAAATTTCTGCACGCAACTGCAATTACGGAAAATGTGGCACTTGCTGCACAGGTTGCGATGTTCATGCCGACACGCAAACATACTACTACGATTGCTCTAGCACCTCTGATGGTTGGTAAAAAGAGTCCACCGAAACCGACGTCAAACAAAGATCATTCTACTGATACAGAAAGTTGCAGTCCAAAGCTATATTTTTGCCCTCGAACAGTTGTAATAGCCTTATTTGTATAACGGAATATTGAATCTATCTATTCAACAAAATAATGGACTGGACTGAAAGTAAAATAAAGACCACACACACAAACAAAACAAACAAACACACTTTACGTACCACTGCAGTAGCTAGCTTGAAAAAATCATTCTATTCTATTCTAACTAAAGTTCAGTACAGTACACTCGGAATGTGCTGTATGACTTATTAGTTGTACTCTTCACTCGACACTTTATTTATATTTATGCATTCATTCTGTATATCGAATAAATTACAGTAGTAGTCGATATTTGTGTTTCCACTAGCAATCACCGCCACCACCACCGCAATCACCACCACCTCCATCACCGCCGCAATTACCAACACCGCCTACAAAACCGCCACCATGTACTACTCCTCCTCCTGCTGCTCTTCTTGTTCCTGCTGCTCTTCTTGCTCCTGCTCCTCGATTTCCACCTGGTCTAGAAGTATCACTGTGACAGCAACAAAAGATAGCAATTAAAAACAAGACAAAAATTACTACGGCAACAAAAACTATTGCAGTCATGATTTTCTCATTGCCGTCATCAGATAAGATACGACTGAGTTCTTGCTCTTGTATTTGTCCAAATTGTAGATCATCCGCACTGATGATATTGTTGTTGTTGTTGTTGTTGTTGTTGTTGTTGTTGTTGTTGTTGTTGTTGTTGTCCTTGTTGTTGGGTCTAATCCATCGTTTGAACTCTGTTGTCGTTCCTCCGAATACTGGTAGGAACGAAAATAGTACAATAATGAAACAACTACTAATACTAAACAAGGAGATGACTATCATGATTATTATTTTTCTTTATTGAAATTAATTGAGATGTAAATGAGAATGAGAATCTAGACTTTTATGATGGTTGAGAATAGTTCTATCTGAATGGATGATATTTTCAGAATCAGCATAGAAATACATAAAAGTGTTTTGAATTTTTTTATGTTATGTTTTTTTTGTATGCTATGTGGTTCAAAATGGTATATTTAAAAAGTAATGTTTATTTGAAAAAAATGTGAAGTTTCATTTTATTTGGACCAGCATACTTTGGGGAAAATATTTGTACGACGACTTTAACGCGACGCGCGGATCGTGACGCATGCTTAGGGGATGTACACGATCACTGTGGGGGATTTCTACCAATTAATGCCCATCATAAAAGAGAACTCTATAATTCAAATCACACATATTACGGATCAGTCCAATCAATCTTCTGTGTTCCATTGGGGATTTCAAATGACAACACGTGCCATCATATATGAATTCAATTAAAACGTTATTCGTTTGTAGCCGTATCAATGATCTAACTGCAACAGCAACTACCACGAGTCTATTTTACGCCGTTGCACTATAGAGATAAATAGTAGTAATGAATGATGGAGTAGTTCATAGATGAAGAGCACAAAACAAATTTGGGGGGGGGTGTACAGTACTGTACTGTAGAAAGTACAATACAATGAAGACGATGCTGTTCTATAACTAACTAACTAACTAACTAACTTAAATTGTAGTATAAGAAATTATATATAAAACAAAAATGAATGAAGAGACAGGAGATATTTATATTGAATTAGTTTCATAGTTTCCTATATATAATTTTATATTTCAAATATTGTAGACACGTATACTACTACTGTACATCCATTCATTCGATTCGATTCGATTCATTCGAATCCTATAGTAGAATCATTCATCTATATCGTATTATATATCTGGTATGGTATGGTATGGTATGATATGATATGGTATGGTTAGTTTTAGTTGTTTCCAAATGTCCAAATTCCAATAATCATTGTATAAACAGTTGAACGTTTCTTCTTCTTCTTTCCGGGGTGCTTCCTCTGATAGTAGTAGTGGTAGTGGTAGCTAATCATTTTATCATGTTACTATTGATTGTTTGTCCCCTTCGTCTAATTACATTTAGCATGCCTGCATCTTCAGGATGATTCAAGGATTCAAAGAAATCGAATGAATGAATGAATGTATATCAAAGAATATCTACCATCATTGATTCGATACCTTTTTCAAAAGCAATAATTGCCGTACCACCTAATATTATTATTATAATTGAATAAATCATTATAATATTCATTACTCCTTCTATTATTGATACATTGTTGTTGTTATTGTTATTGCATTTGATATTGTCATTGTAATCAACGTCATAATCAAGATAGTCGTATTCGTATTCAAATTCATTACTTTCAATGCTTTCGTCTATATTAGTATTTTCATTTTCATTATGTTCATCAATCGTTGATAAAAAAGAATTCGAATCATGACAACCTAAACTACGACGACGATGATATTTATCTTTTTGTTTTTTAAGTGGACCATGACAACCAAGACTACGACGACGTTGATATTTTTGTTTTTTGAATGTAGGCAACGACGACGAGATAGTGTTGTTATCACTATTATTAAAAAGATAATAATCGAAATAATGAATAATATCCATTGTTATTATTGTGATTCTTTTGTTTTTAAACACTCTTCAATAATCGTGTCAAACAAAATTGATCGTACTGTAGTTGATTGATGATGAGTGATAATGAGTGATAATATATAGTATTACCAATCGATACGGTATGAGTTATATAGGTGAGAGAGGCGAAATAAATGATTTATAGTAAAGAGTAGATGAGTGATGATGATATTGCTTATGTGGTACAACATCGAAGTAAGTGGAGACTTTTCTACTTTTGTGATCGTGGATTTTACTGCCTCTCTTTTATATATTAATGAATAATAGCTAGGTGGAGACTTTTCTACTTTCGTATGGTAATCGTGATACGTACTTGAACGAGCGCGCGAGCGTTAATTGTTAATCGAAAAATAAACAGCATGTTTACTTAGTCATTGTTCGTAGAATTTTATTAGCGCATTTTTCCTTCAACGACATATTTATTACGTTAAATGTGTATTATGTGATTAGAACTTTTCTCTTCAACGAAATCACGTTAAATGAATGATAAAACAATTATGAGCAATGCGCCTTCATTAAAAAAGAGAACAAAAAATAATAATATTTTTAGGCGAACCATTAGATTGATTTTCTAATCAATGGTTTGGAAGTACTAGTAGATGATAATATATTATGCGAACTTACCTAACTACCGTACCTAACTACTGTAAATAAAGCGAATGAAAGGGTAATCGAATATCCGTTCAAAACATTTACGTACTACAGTAGTAACGCTTAACCAACTTTTATAAACAATAATATACGGTAGTAGAGTTAATACTGTAGTTTCCACGGTAGAACTAGAAGTACAATGTTGTACGGTCACAATTTTTTTCCAGCTCGGATTTTTTTCACTTTCACGCGTAGCGTGTTACTTTCACGCTTTCTCACACTAGTGTTAGCACGGCGCAGCCGTGAAAGTATCACAAACATGTGTTTGTGAAAGTTATTTACACAAGCTATACTTAAAGGTCAGTCATTTTTGTAAGTAAATTGATTCAACATCATTAATTAAATTTATTTAACTGAATTCTTCATTGTGGCCCTCCTGGGCCCTACTGATATAATAAATTAATTATGTGAGTGAGTGTGCGCACCTCACCTCATTTTTTCGATGTTTTCTTCATGTAAAACAAACTCATTAAAACAACTTGTAGACAAACACAATGAAACGAAACGGAACGAAACACAACACAACAGAACACAACACAACACAACACAACACAATACAACACAATACAACACAATACAATACAATACAATACAATACAACACAATAAACTTCAACGCAACACAACACAGTATCATCAACTTCAACTTCCCACCAATTATCTTGCTTCATCCGAACAATAATGTCATCATTGAAACGTACATCACCTACCAATCTCAA
>FMBT01000085.1:0-84961 GCA_900095095.1 Fragilariopsis cylindrus CCMP1102
GTCATCGTCACTACTATCTTCTGTGTCGTCTCCACCACCACCACCACCTTGTTGAAGTTGATTCAAAATATGTGGTGGTAAAACTGATGATAATTTCAATAGTTTTTTACCTATCACTCGTTTCTTTTTATCTGCTTTGTTGATCTTGTTGTTGTTGTTGTTTTTCGCAGATGTAGTAGTAGTAGTAGTAGTTGCATTTTTTTTAATTGCGTTATTAGTGATGGCGGCAGCTGCAGCGGATACAGTAGTTTTAACAATAACTTTATCGTTGCTATCTGAATTTGAATCAGAAGAATCTGAATTATAGCCCCCTAATAGATCCATAGTTTTTTTTTGTTTTCTTTTCTTTTTTCGTTGATTGTGCTAATACGCCTTTCTTTTCTAAATTTTGAGATCGAATAGTTTGCTTTGCTTGTATAGAATTTGAGAATACCGTACTTCAAGTACTATATTCGAATATATGCTATGAATCGATCTCGTCTCTTCTCTTCTCTTTCCTGTGTCTATAAATCGTCTCGGTGTGCTAAATTTCCTAACAAAAATCTCTTTATGATATTCAATATGCGATGCCTACTACAAAATGTTCTACTGTATGTAACTGCTGGTAGCTGTTCAAGTCTAAGTTGAAATGATTATCAGAAAGAGGTGTGTGTGTGTGTGTGTGTGTGTGTGTGTGTGATGGGTTGAAATTAAAAATTGTCGATTTTGATTTGAACTTCTTTTCCCGTCGTTTCGTCGTACGTCAACGCGCAGTTTTACCGTCGATGATGCTTTCAATCTCAGCAATTGAATGAAGTTCGAAGGGTAAAACTTTGTGATGACATTATTGAACATGTCATTAATTTGAACATTAACAACATTATATCGTCAGACGGCACAGTACAAAGTACAACGATTAAAATTGATAATTAGACCAACAATAATAGAATTGATAATCGACATACAATATACGAAACCATCAATCATGTTCCGTAAACGAACGAAAAAAGTTGGCGCTAAAAATAATTTGAGGAGGAAACGAGCAATTAACGAGAATGCTATCGACGGCGGCGATAATAATAATTATAATGAAGAGGAGGATGATGATGATGATGAGCAGAATGATAATACACAAATTGGATTGTCTATTCGAAAGACTATGAAAAAACAAAAAATACTGGCATCAATGCCTATGACTACTCCAGGTGGCGTATCATCGTCGTCATTTCCAAGAAATAATAAAAATAATAATCAAAGCAACAACAATAATAATAAAAATAACGACGACAATAACAGCAACAACAACAAAGATAATGATGGGAATGATCAATCATTTATGGCGAAAAAACATCAAAATAATATGGAAGATTTTATTGAAAAACAAATCGCTACAAATAATGATACAATTGCAAATGCTAGACCTAAAGGAAATGCGGAGGAGGATTTATCCACCAAAGATGAGGATAACAACAATAACAATAACAGTAACAATAGCGAAGAAGGTTTGTATA
This sequence comes from Fragilariopsis cylindrus CCMP1102, assembly GCA_900095095.1. Lineage (NCBI taxonomy): Eukaryota > Bacillariophyta > Bacillariophyceae > Bacillariales > Bacillariaceae > Fragilariopsis > Fragilariopsis cylindrus. The sequence continues at coordinate 1,491 of FMBT01000085.1, forward strand.
AACAACTTGCACGAGAAGTAACTAATACAGGCGAAACAGGCGGCGGCGGCGGCGGCGGCGATAACAATAATAATAATAGTGACAATATGGTAGATAGTCGAAATGATGCGGATGAAGATCAAGGAGCATTATTAGTTGGTACTGGTATAGCAGAAGTAATCTTACCAACCACGAGTCATCGTCCGGTAGCAAGTTCCACATCAATGGGTTATGTACGAAATACTAATAATTTATTTTTATCCTCTGCAGTACCAGAAGATCAACGTCATAAGCATAAAATGCCGGATACGACACCCAAACCATTTGTGAAATTTAGAAAACAATACAATGTTAATAATAATAACAATAATAATAATAATAATCAAGACAATAATAACAGTAATAATCAAACTAACAACAACAGCAACAGCAACTTTAATAACGAACACCAACAAAAGGATAATGCACATGACAATGTTAATAATACTCGTCAAGGATTTGATGCCTTTCGGGGAAAAGAAACACCATCATCGTCATCTGATAAAGGAAATGATCGGGATAATAATAATAATAATAATAGAGGAAAAAGGACAGGAAAAAGTCGTGACGATCAAGCTTATGGTCATTTCATGAAGACAGCAATTGCTGGAAGGAAGATGAGATGAGATAGTAATAAATAAAAACAATAGTAAATAAATAAATTAAAAGAATTTAAATATTAGCTACTAAAGTTAGCAAACACGCACGCACACAAACACACACACACACATATATATATATATATGTAAATATATAGTATCTTGATTGAGGTAACTAAGGTCTTCTATATTTTCATAATATGTTATTTATTGTATCTTGAATTAAATTAAGATAAATTAACTTCGATTACAGTCATTTAAATTGAATATACGGAGTGAAATATATGCGAAGAATGATGGATTGAAATTAATTGAATGAATACTGCTGCTGAATCTTCTTGCACATGCATATGTTGTTTATTCTTGAAACGACACTACATTTTATTTATATATATATATACATATGCTAAGGTCTTTAATTGTGTTTCACACGAACAGGTTCATCGTCGATCCATTGACCTTCATGTCGAATGTTACCATTTGGATATGTCTCTGTTCCTTGTCCATGGGCCATTCCATTACGCCATGCTCCACGATAGCGACGACCATCCTCCCATGTACACGTCCCAAATCCATCATATCGTCCATCCTTCCACGACCCATCGTATTGCCCTCCATCTGCAAATGTGTAATTACCATGACCCTGTCTTTGTCCATTGACAAAGTCACCCTCGTACACTGCACCATCAGGCCAGGTAAATTTCCCTTTCCCATGACGTTTGTCTTCCGAAAATTGTCCATCGTACACACGTCCATCATTCCATCGATACAGGCCCGTTCCGTGTCGTTGATCGAATTTGTATTCTCCTTCATAGGAATCACCGTTAGAAAAGGATGCACGTCCATATCCATGCCAACGCCCATGTCGCCATTCACCATCAAATACTCGTAGGTCTTCTTCGTAAACCATTTTCCCCTGCCCATGTGGCATGCCTGTATTTCTCAAAACAACACCGGTAAATGTTCCCTTGTCACCATACGGATCAAGTAGTGTTTTACCCATAACCTTCATACGATCATCTCCGTAGGTTGAGCTAGCGACGGTCTGTCCTAAGGACCTATCATCGTCGGTAGGAGGGTCAAAATCGGAAGTGTTGGCGAGTACTTCTTCTTCTTCTTCATCCACTTTTTGTTGAACATATATTGGTTCAAATCGATCTGACGAATCGTTTTCCAATGTTTTCTTCCCAAAATTTCTAGCAGCAGTATTATTCATAGTCGGTGTCTCAGCCATATTATTTATAGATGTTTTCTTCCCACTATTTCTACCCGTATTATTCATAGTCGGTGTCTCAGCCATATTATTTATAGTCTGTGCTGTATTTCTCGATGCTATGCTATCGACAGGGACCTGTTGATGTTGTTGCTGAAGCTGTTCTCGAATGGTCGATTTAGGTGATGGTGATGATGAGTTTGGCATGGAATCTTTTAACCTACTTAAATCATTGTAGCCGTCTGTAAAAGCTTCTTCTTTGGCCGTAACATCACTTCCCATAAACGTTTCGTCAATGGATGGGTATAACTTCTTCTTACTATTGGATTTTGTCGGGATCTTAAACGTGTTGATGCCATTGTTCGTTTCGTTGGTATCATCCTTCTCGTTGTCGTCGTCGTCATCATCTGCTACGAACGTTGTAGGTCGTTTTTCTCTACCGGGTGATACTTTTGTGGTTTCCGTCCAGGGATATTTTTTCTCGCCCTTCTTCTTGTCTCTTGATGTGATATTACTACTATCATTGTTCATGCTGACTACGTTAGATGAAGATACAGCGTCTACCATCGCTTCAGTGTTTATAACTTCTCGATCGTTCATATTGCTGTGTACGCTATGTTGTAATTCTTCCTCATCATTACTTATTGACATTTTACCAATAGACACAAGGGTGGAGGAATGGGCGGAATGAATGGAATTTTGCTCCGAATGTTGACTTAAACCAGTACCAAAATCATTTTGCTGTTGCTTCTGTAATGACGGCCCGGAGGAATGAATGGAGCTTTGCCCAAAATGTTGACTGGAACCAATACCAACATCATTTGGTGGTTTTATAGGATTTTGCGCTGCTCTATTATCAGTATTGATATTGGTGGTACTATTGTTATTATTGTTCTCCATCCACTGAAGTTGTCTTTGGAAGATTCTTGTTGCTGAGAACTTAGTGATTGTTGAGATTCTTTTTCGATTTGTAATCTAATAAGCAATCGCTCTTGTTCGAAGGATGCCTGTACTTGGTCCAGTGTCGTTTGTAACTTCGTCGCCAATAGTGATTGTTCTTGGAATTGCCGCTGTGTTTCTTGTAGTGTCTTCCGAACTTCTTTAAGTTCATCCTCCTTATCTTGTAATAGCTTCCATAGCAAAGAATCATTATTCTGATCTGATTGTCATGTGGTGCCTGTTGTAAGTGTTGAGATGGCGTTGGTGGTGCTGGAGAACTATTCGCATGATGATAAGCGTTTGCAGCTGCTGCTGCTGCCAAATATTGAGGACAAATGGATTGGAGTGAGGAGAAAATGGCAGAGTACCGGTAGGAGTGCCATTGGCGTAATTGTTTAATGGGCCATTGCCATTGGTGATTACATCCATCATATGCTGCTGCTGCTGCTGCTGATACTGATTACTCGATGATGCTGCAGATGCTAATGACGAAGTACGAATTGGACCGGGAGGTGCAGGTACTAATTGCGGCCCGGACATCATATTATTATACCGGCGGCTGTCGGCGGACGGGGAGAACTTTGCCGCTGTGGGTATGAATAATCAATCGAAGAAGAGGAGGACTGTGGTGGAAGCGGAGGACGGTAGGGTTGAGGATGCATCGAATGAGATTCGGATACTCTATCTCGATCGACCGATCCTCTAGAACCATCGACACCACCACCACTACTATTGAATTTTCGTTACCAAGTGCCTGTAGTCGACGATCCAGTTCGAGCTTACGCTGCCTCTTATCATCCATGGTTGTTTCGTGTTGACGATTGCATTCGGGACAAGATTCACGTTGATATACTTGACCCGATGCTAAATCCTTTCCACGCAATTCGACCCATGGATGAGTTGGACACTTGCCATCCGGTGTCATATATGCACGGGTGTCGTTCGTATTTACAGTTTGGACATCATCGTCAAAGTTATCATGGTCGGTAACCATTCCAAGAGTAGGAGACATATTGACTTCGTTTTTTTGTATATTTCTCTATCTCTTTTTTTGGAATTCTATTATTATTTGATATATATTTGGTATTGTCGAATGAATCGATGCCGGGATTTTGTGTTTGTGTCTAGACTTGTAAAAGAAGAAAGCTGTGAGGTATTGTCTCAATTTCTTGGAACAGAAGTGCAAGTACAGCAGTAGATACACTTTTGCTGAGTGTGATGGTTTCAAACTATTTTACTAACTTGCTTCAGTATTTATGTTTAAATGTTACGTTGTTGGTTGTCATTTTAATTACATAGTACTTCGATACTGTACATACCGTTATTATTATTCATTATCAGTTTATCGTACGGGTCGTGGTTTACTTGAAGTGATTCTTAATCGCCAAACAACTTTCTCAATCGATCATGATTTGAAGAAAAAAGAAAAAAAATCGAAAACCTATGATCTCCCACAACCTCTGAACGATTTTTATTTAGAGGATTCCCCTTAGTTTTCTATTTTCCCCGAATTCAATCACATCAAGCAACAGTCTGTTTTCTACCAGCCGGTTCTGTAGGTTTCCATAGAGTGTTGAAGTATCTTCTGCACGTTTTATTACGGTGTAGCACTGCTAAAAGCACATCAAATCAAGTCGAACAGAACTGACTTCCCGAAAGCCCAACGAACTCCCTTCCATCAATTTTTACTACTACTAATACTAAAAAGTACATACATAATACCATATTACCTTATTGCACAATGAAATTTATCGCCCAATTGTTGATTCTTGTTATAGCCGTTCAGGCTGCCTATGGCTTCGCTCCATCCAGTGGATTTGCTTCGTCAAAAACTCAATTGATGGAAAAGAAAACATCCATCGCTGATGAATTTATGGGAAATGCAAACGAGGCTATCACTAATAAAGTACTCACATTTGCTGCCTCAACAACCGGACTTCTCCTTTCTTTAGGAGTCGATCCTGCATGGGCCGAAAAGGAACTCCCACCTGATACCAGTTATATCGGAAAGGACTTTACCGCCGCATACCTACCTGCCGTTATGGTCCCTCTTGTTGGTCTTGTCTTTCCTGCTTTTTCCATGGCTTTATTTTTCCTTTTAACTCAAGTTGAAGATACTGAGTCCGCTTAAATATTAGTATGATCATTTACTGATTCTCATAATATAACCAAAGAAAGTAAGATTAATGGCACCAATTAATACTTAAAGCCCAAAACACACAAAAAATAAAAATGTTTATTGCGTATACTACCGTACGGTTTTTTTTCGGGAGTTACCTTAGAGATGCATTCATACGTATTCGGCGAATTTATTCTTGTTGATTGGTTGACGGGTATTGATCAGCGTGCACAAACAAAAAATGATGATGGTTCCAAAATCATAACTTAAATACAAATGGTAAATAACTTATAATAGAGAAACATTTTTTTCCATCTTACATTACAACGAGTTTCGTTCAACAATACAGTATGTATTTTTTAGTAGCTAGACTGTAGAGTTTGTACTACTGTATTATCGCAATAGAATAAATGTAAACAAAGCGGGCGAGCGAACAATGCATACAAGCTACTGTAGTGATTAGTGATTTGTACTAGTATGTCAATATAATATGTCCGTAATAGAAGTTTCAAATATAATCACTACAAACTGATGGATTTTCTCCTGTATATGGTTTACTTTTCTATCTTGGTGAACACGTTCATTTCTCTTTGCAACACATATTCAGGTCTATTGGAGGAGTACATTGTGTGTATTTCTTATTTATATTTCTTATTATATATTAGTTCATTAAATTCTCCCTTAATAGTCTTTGAGCAAGTGCATGCTACTTCCTTTCAGTTAATATGTGACATACATTTGATATCCAAGAATGAAAGAAGATATACATGATATGTTTTGCCTGTTTAAAGTGGACCCGGAATCCCCACCTGATCTAACACACTTGTTGTGTTTCATCCTAGACAAACTACATCTGTACCAGTCAAAATTTGAGCGAAGAAGTAATCAGAAGAATCGAAGATAGTGTCTACCCCAGTTGACTATTCTTGCAGTGTAAAAATCAACAATGGTACTTTTAACTTTCAATCAACACAATGCCCTTCCTCCATCACTATTTCCACTCCAGCTGTGTCTTGATGTTTGCTAAGAAATGATTAATTAAGTCCTAACTAGCAATTTGTAGTGCTAAATAGCCATTTGTTGAACTTATCATTAGTTTATCACTGAACACTCTTTAGTATAATTACACTACAACCTTGGTTCTACAAGACATCACTGGGGTCAGAGGTATTAAGGAGAGAGATAACTACTACATATTATGTACTAACTGCCTACTACAGGCTGTATCAATAGATAGGAGTCAGCTGCGAGTGCGCAGCCACCGATTACGAAAACATCACCATTCTTCCCACGACTTGGTTTTTTTGTCGAAGAATCGACGACGAGCGATACGCGACACAATACCGAAATTGAGCATTACAATCATACATCTTGTAATAACATTGAGTTCATATCCTACTTGCACAAGTATATCACCACCTGGCTATATAGCTTTAGAACATTAAATAATGGTAGTACTTGAGGCCGCCGCAATTGGAGCTGCGAGTTATGGTCTGTATAAAGGGGGGGACGCAGCAGTCAGAAAAGGCAAAGAAGCTCACAGAGAACACAAAAGGGAGAGTCAAAGATCATCTCAAAAATCCGAACTGAATCAGAAAACAAAGACACGAAGTGAACGAATGTCACAATTGGTCAATATGAGCTCGAGACGGAATGGAGGTAATGCAAGTACTCCAAATATTATCACTACCGGCGGCTCGTCGATGAACTCTTCGACATCATCACAAGGGCGACGATCCTCAATTGAGACATCCACAGTAGACGATCGTCACAGAAATGTAATGAAAAAGTTGAATTTAGAGCGAGAGGAAGAAAACAAAAAAGGAAAAAAGAAATTGCGATTTAATCCATTCAAAAAGAAGTGAAAATACAGTGTATGAAGCGTGGACGACACAAATAATGTGTGTAGAAGGTTGGACTGTTTGGTGGGGTATGTTTATTTTAATACCTTCACCCTTTACAAGTTGAAAGTTTCATTGAAAGTGATACGAGAAGGAGCTTTAGAAAGCAACAACAAAAAACACGAGATTATACACCATGGTTCACTTGGCTTCTCTTTCTTGTGATGACCGAGGATGAATACATACCACACTTATCGGTATTCATTATTTATAACAATATACTTTTTAGCGGGTAGGATTTCCGGTATTACAGTAGACCAGATTTTAGATAAAAGCGGCACCGACACAGTGCTCAACATCATCTTGTTATGTAGGACATACAGAGAATTTAATACCATCAGATACTATTTCTTTGCTCAGTGGTCCATCATCCAAGTACAGCAGTCTATGAAGGACACCCCCGTGGATTCGATATCCAAAGTAGACTGAATTATCTGGTATAACATCACATTTTCAAGCTGTATTGAATAATCATTAATTGTGAGACCTTAAAAATTGTACAATATTGTTACTTCTGCATTTATTTCAGCTAAATATTGAAGAAAGGATGCGACTCCCTTCATTATACTATATAATTCAATAGCTAGGACGGATACATCACAAGCAAATTATATGAATATTTCTTTCATATTTCATCTCGAAGCAACTAGCTGCTGCCACTTTCATCAACTTGCTCGTCATCTTTGCTGCCACCATCATCACCTTCCTCTTCATCCTTGCTATCACTATCATCATCTTGCTCGTTATCCTTACTACCACTGTTATCATCTTGATCGTCATCGTCCGAATCATTGTCTGAATCGGTCTTTGTCACTTTGATCTTACTAGCATCGAAGTCGTCACCGCCATCAATGATTACTTGTTGATTATCTGAGAGGTCACCAAACATCATATCATTCAGCTTCCTATAGTTGACACGTTGCCTCTTGCGCTTACCATTGATGATGTTTGACTCGCAGAAGTCTGCTCCAAAGTCTGCATTATTGGATTCTTCCTTTACCTCTTTTCGTCTCACAAGTCTACGACTTTTACGAATTTTTGTTTCACTTTCATCGTCACTGGTCTCTTCGGAGCTTTCATTATCGTCTTCGGATAGAGCACCAAGTTCATCCTTACCTACCATGAACTCAACGGAACACGTAGAGTCATCTGAATGTGAATCATCGTCGTCTTTCTCTTTGCGCCTCCTTTCTTTGAACGAATCCTCGTCAAAGAGAGAATAGTCATTTTCATCTTCAGAATCCGAACCAACTGGCATTTGTACTTGACTTTTGTTTGTTGTGTCTTCTCCCAAGAACATAGCCATAAGACGTTGGGTGTCCTCGTTTCGTTTCCCCTTCAAAATCTTCATGGCAGTTTCATACTCCCATTGCGAATTAGGGAAAATTTCGTGAATATCTTCCCATGAACCAGAAGATGCAGCATCATCATCGTCGTCTCCAATACAAAGATCATGCATTTCGCCCATGAATATTGCGATACTTTCGCAAATGGGACAAAACCAATCCTCGTCTTCATTTTCAATGTCTTCACTTTTAACGATAGGGCAAACGCATTTCATGTGGAATGCACGGTGGCAATCTTTCCCATCACATAGAATGACATCATTCTCATCCGAGCAGTCGCCAATCATGCAAACCGAACATTTTAAGTCGTCTAATGAGATTCCAGAGTCGTTGTCATCGTCGTCGACATCTTTTTTGGGTTTCACATCGGTGTGAGCTGCTTTCGTAATTGATGGCATACTATCTTTCTCGCCTCGTTTTAAACAGGTTGAAGCTTTGGAGCATTTCGTAACAGCGCTAGAAGCTTCGGTGGTGACTTGGAACGAGTTGAACGTTCACCTGTATTATTATTGTTAACAATAATTTCTTTGGGGATTATGCTGCTGCCTTTGTTATTTTTGCACTTCGTATTCGCCTGTTTCCCTTCTTCGATCATGCTAGGTTTTCGTTCTCCGGTACGTGGAACAATCCGACGTACATCTCTGCACAAGTTGGACCCAAACGGGAAAAAATGCCCTGCATGTTGAGGATATTCTTGACAAAACGAAAAAAGTTTCGAATAATCAATTGCTTCGTTACTAGTTCTTATTGATTCCAGTGATAGAAATGCCTCTCTAATTTTGAACTTTGCTCCAGTTAATTTGCACAAAGTTTGGGCAACTTCTTGAGACGATCTTCCACCTAACTTGCTACTTTCAAGGAAGTGCTGGCGATTGCGTTTTGTTGATGTCATTGTTGACAGCGTCGTATTGGCCATGCGGATATTTGTGGCTTGTGATTTCAAAAATGTCTTGAGTTGTTTGAGTTGACGCTCCCATAAAAGAGCCTTATATGAAGCAGATTCTCGCTCCCATTCTTTTTGAAATGACTGGACATCTTCGGTTTCCAACAATAGTGGAGGATTTTGGAAGATTTGATCAGTGATCTTGCGATTCAAAATCTTTTCCTGTACAGCCGATGATTGGCTACTTGTTATGGCTTTTGTTCCATTCGCATTTTTTCGTTTCCGCTTTTTCGTCGAAGGTGATTGCTTGTCTTGTGTCGTTTGCTTTTGTTGAATACTGCAAATCAAACAATGAAAATCGCCTCGTGGTACCACAAGCAGGGGCACAAAGTGACATTTCTGATGATACAAGCGATTGCAAGTGTCGCAATAAACCAATGCGTTATTTCGGTCGTAAAATGTATCGCCGTCTAAATAGGGATGATCCAAACTAAAATAATAGTCCTCGTCTTCCTCTAATTCCGATTTGCGATCCTTAGGAAAGAAAAGAGCTCGATCACTGCAATCCAGTCCACAATGACACATAAAGCAAGCGGCCTCTTCTTCTTCTTCCGCTGTTGCTGGTATAATTACTAGTACAACTTGTATCATCAGATTTTTTTTCGTGTTGTTTTTGTTTTAGCTGTCGCTTGGTCTTTTCTTTTTGCAATTGAGTTGGTTTAGACTCTACCAAATCTTTTTTCGTCTCCTTCTTTTGGTTTTTGGAATCGTTCCTAGACTTTGCTACCGTTTTTTTGGTCGTTTTCTGGTGATGCTTCTGCTTCTCGGGACTTTTCTGCTGCCGTAATAATCGTCTTAGTTTTGTTTCTGGTGTCTTTCCTTTTCTTCGCCTTTCCATTCGCAGTCTGGCAGGTATTATTTTTCGCTACAGAAGTTTCAGATGACGCAGAAGTGTTTGATTTTGGACTCTTTTTGGTGTTTTTTTCTGTGACTTCACCTTTGACTTTTCCGTCAACCTTTTCAATCGTTTTAAAGCTAAAATAGGGGTTGATGATACGGAAGAGTCATCGCTACTAGATGCATCGCTCCCACCATTGTCTTGTTATAGCAGTTCCAAGCAACCGAGATTTCTTTTTGTGAGGTCATCGTTCAGCGCAAAAAATACATACGAATACTGAATATTTCACAAAAACAAGAAAAACCTAGTCGTACTATTAGTACTCACCTCTATTATTCTTACTTAGTTGGCTAAGCGAGGCAGTCGCGTCACTATTGTTGGTTTCAATCTTTTCATCATCCCCATCAAAAACCATGATAAGGTGACAATATTCTTTGCAATTAGAAATGGAATGCTTTCTTATCGAGATGAGAATGAAGCCCAGAAACTGATGTCGACAATCGACAAGTAAAGAGATTGACGGCGGCTCACCTGAAAGTCGCAATTATTATGAGACAATGAAATATTGGAAGTCTTCGATTTTCGACGATTGATTCGCCTTCGCGGCTATTCATTTTGTGTGTGTGCCGATGTCGTACCGTACGGCGGCACGACGGACGATTAAGTTTCTCCGAATACTTCCTCTGCTTCAGTGTTGTTGTCCTCGTAAATGATATATCACAGTATATATTTGATGAAAGGTTTTGTTTCAACAAATTTCTTTCCTTTGCCTAAAAGCTGTATCCAGCCCTACTTTGTTTGGATTCACTTGTTCTACTTATTGTGTCTGAAAGGACCAGACACAACCTGTAGGGAAGAGTTTTACAACAATGGACTACTGCTCTACTTGTGATGTGGTGCCATTCAGTGACCACTAACTAAAGGATCCAGCAATATAGGCTTGACGAGGACAAAAATGAGAATGACTGAAGTGATTGTGATATGATATGGTGTGCAGTCTACCAAAAATATGTTCCACACATATATTATGTTATATCTAACACTTGCAGCTACAAGGCTAATTGTGAGGGAAAGTTCATATCAAGAGTTCAGTCTGAAGAGACATTTTATAAACACTTCAACAGTCCTACAATAAAAGAAAGTATACAGGAAGAAGAAAAGAAGAAGAAGAAGAAACATGATATGTTATCAGGATGTGCAAAATAATGCCAAACAAGTAAGTAAGCAATGATTTAGGGGATTCCTTTTTCAAGTCATGTTGAGTCTAACTAGTTCATTACTCATTTGTTTGGGAACAAATAAGTAGTGATCAAAATTCTGTTCAGTAGACTTTGTTGTCCTTCAAAAAGATTGTTTACTAATAAATACAGAAAGAGCTTCACAAGCACTTATTTAGCTCTTTTTACTGAATAACTCAACAACGCGCCACAAAAAAAAAACCTACGTTTCGCCACACGCATTTTTTGAAACAGATCAGAACAATTGTTTAACAACATCCATGCATCATACTTTCTTCTCCGAGTACAATTGTAACCGCTTCAATACCCTCAGCAGTCGCTGTTACTACTAGTACTTGAGATCCTTCATAATATATTGATTATCATTATTCTATGATGGCATTGCGTTGTCCCATCAAACGGAAACGAAGTGCTGGTAGTGTCACTGATACCACTACGGGTAGCCCTATTAGTACGACGGATGCTTCGCCGAATATCCGTACAAGTAATATCGATGGTGGTGCTGGTGGTACAAATAAAAGTACCGGTATTTCCCCACCACCATTTATTATGAATGAAGATGCTACCATCGGTAGTAGTAACGGCGTGGATATATGTTCCATTAGAGATGATGATGATGATGATGAACCACGAAGTCGTCAGAGTTCTCTCTTGTCATTCTTTGTAAAGAAAAAGGTAATAAAATCCAAAAACCACCAAAAAAGTAGTCCTACTGATTCAAGTACAAATACAAGCACGTGCAATATCATCCAAGATACAAATGCAAATCTATCTTCTACCAACGTCAAAGCCAACACCTCAAAATCAAAAAGACCAATATCAGCAACAGCGTCGTCAGCGTTGTCATCGCGATCATCATCACCGCAAAAGAAGAAGAAAAATCCCTAACACAAGTTTATATCGATTGTGGACAATCCCAATTTGGTCAAATTCTTTGTAATACATGTGGGATGTTGTACATGCCAGGGATTGTAGAAGATGAAAATCAACATAAGAAACTGTGTCAGGCCTATACTCAAGGTATACCCTGTGTTCGTGGAAATATAAAGGGGGCAGGCACGTAGTTGTAGTGGGAAATAATAATAATAATAATAATAATAAAGGTAGGACTGTACAACAGCAACAATATGCACCGAAGAACGGCGATATTGGTAGCGATTATGATAGCGCGACCATTGTCTTGTGGAGACCACCCACTTGCAGTAGCAGCGGCAACAACGCCAATAAAAAGAATTATAAAAATGATAAGAAGCAAGATCCCAACACTTGTACCACCACCACTAATGTTGTTCACAACAAACATATACCATCGCAATGGCCATTGTTAGCTCAAATGATTTCTAAAGATCTAGGAACACACGAACAAAGTACATTCGATCATATAAACAATAATACTGTATTGTTATATCTAGGGAATGCCACCAACAATACATGTAGCACAACTCGTCGACGCAGCAACAGCAACAACAACATTATGAACAAACATAACCAAAACGGCGGTGGTCCTAATCGAATCCTCGGTGCCGTTACAGTACAATTTCTAAGTGAGGCATATCGTATGATAAGTCATCAGGAACGATCTTTAACACCGGAACGGGCTAAATTGGGTATAGGTTTATTATGGACTCATCCAGTAGCACGACATAAAGGAATTGCAACACGATTAGTCCATGCTGCACGTGATCATTCTATATTCGGGATGCGAATCGCAAGGAGTGATGTAGCATTTTCAAGTCCTACTCAAGCTGGTTATGACTTTGCCCTACACTACTACAATGATATTAAGAATTGTAATGATAATAGTAGTAGTAACAAATCGAATGACGAAAAGGGATATAATAACAAAGGCAAGAACAATGATGAACAGCAGCAACAGAAAGAAAATGTGTCTCGAACGAGGCCGCTTGTATACGAAATGCATTTATAAATATACAGGGAAGTATATATAGATATATATCCATTAAATATATATCTGTGCGTAGACAAAGATTGTTCGAAAAAATCTTTCGACGATCTAAGTGACCCACCTTCGTATTAGTAAATTTTTATCTCGAATGATGGTCTTCATCGTTCAATGGTTGCATTTTCTATTTAATAGTTTCTCATCACAGTACTAAAAGAAAAAGCCTCCTAGTAAAAACGCAAATCAGACAATAATGTTACATTATATTTAATTTATAACAAAATTACTATACTATACTTACTATGATGCATCCTTCTGATGTATGATTATAATATCTCAATTACCTCTTTCATACACTTGTGCACAAGATTCATAAAATTAGATACAAATATACAATACAATACAAATAACTAATACTACACCACGACGAAGACGAAATAATGACGCATCATCATTTTTTTCGTCGAATGTATTCCGGTCTTTGACTTTCCATTGTGTCCTCCCATTTCCCCTCCCGAACCCTTGCCAGTATGACATGACCACTAATCATAAATCCATCCCCATTCTCAAATTTACTACGTCTTCCCGTTGTTTCCTTTTTCTGATACCTCTTCGGCACGTGAAGCTATGATACTATCACGATTCGCCTCGATATTATCAGCTATAGGACCATGTTTTGTCGAAATATCATCGCCGCCATCAACTTCATTGTTGTTACTGTTGTTACTGTTGGTGCTGTTGATGTTGCTGTTATCACTGCTAATGCTAATGCTTCTATTTTTGTTTTTGTTGTCGTTATTATTCCTGGCGGCGGGTGCCGGTGTAACTTTGACGGCAACACGTCGCATTCGTCGACACAATTCAGGTCGTACTTTAACAAACAGTTCATGATAATATCCTCCACGCGCAGGTCCTGTGTTGATAAGTTCAAACCCGTATAGATTAAGTTGTCTCTTGAATGATGATAAACGAGATTGACGAAAATATAAAGGAACGATTTCCTTGAAGAAATTATCTGCCTTATGAATAGCAAATGCCCGACCATTGGCCACAAAGGAAATAACATCCGCACGACCAGCAGCTTCTACTTCTACCAAAAGACGATGAAGTTTTTCGGGAAACGGTTCAATGACACCACCTCTCATTCGACGATTACCACCAGGAAAGGAGAGTGCATTATGTGACTGATACTGTTGTAAGAGGTTGATTTCCTGCTGCTGGGCAGCTGATGTAGCGTGATTACGACCAGCTAATGATCCTACTCCTGCTCCTCCTCCCGCGTTCATTGTATTATTGCTCATCATAGGTCCAATTCCATTCTGCTGCTGATTCGCCATCATAAGTTGACCATAGATAGGATTATTCTGATACGAATTCGCCTGACCTGGTGTCATTCCTCCACTGGATTGTGTTTGTGGCATTCGATTATTATTATTACTATTATTATTATTATTATTATTATTATTATTATTATGCTGATACTGTAGTTGCATTTGCTGTTGCAGTTGCAGCTGCTGCTGCTGTAGTTGTTGTTGCTGCTGCTGCTGCTGCTGCAGTTGTAGTTGTTGATGTTGCTGTTGCTGTTGGTTCTGTTGATTCTGCGCTATCATGAGAGCAGGATTCATGTTGTTTTGGGGATTACTAGTGTTCATACTTGAGGCATTCAGCTGCTGCTGAAGTTTCATGAATTTATTAACGTCGAAGTTATTCATTGCGGCTGCGTTCATGTTCGTGCTCATATTCATGTTCATGTTAGTGTTCGTATTAGTGTTCGTATTCGTATTTGTTCTTTTTTGGATATTATTGCTACTAGTATTGGGGTAATTCATGGTATTCATCATGCCAGTTACGTCCGTTCCGGGTGTGGCGTTGTTGTTGGTGATGCTGTTGATGTTGGTATTGTTGTTATTCGTAGAATTCATGCCGTTCATGTTCGTAATGATTGCGGTAGGTTCAACGCTACTGCGCAAAAAATCTGTGATCGGTCTGTTATTATTGATTCCTCCAGAGGATCCCTGATTGCTGTTATAACGGTGTTATAATTGGTATTGGAATCTTCCGTATACGTAGAAAAAGTTCTTGGGTTCAACACAATAGCGGACGAAGAATGTATTAGACTCATAAGTAATAACGTTAGTCTGTTGTTCTTTACTATCTACAATTAATTGTACACGGAGGGAACTATGTGAAGGAAATTGAATATTAATAAAAACAATAGGAGTAAAAGGTAACGAGCCTGGCAGTGCGATGAGATAGAGTCAATAATTGTTGAACGTAGAACAATAATAGAACACTAAATCAAGAGAAAAGCGCAGATCTTTTTTTCTTCTCTGAAAGTTACCGTATTCAACAACGTGTTAGCTTATTGCTATTCAACGCCGTATATTCAATATTTACGCGTGCATTTTTAGTTTTTTTTTAATTGGTAAAAATAGAGTTGTCAAAAGAACGTCGTCGCAGAATGTTTTGATTCCTAATTCTTATCTAGGAGACGACTCACTCGGCTTTTAGATTTGAATTTTTAATCACGTTCTTTGTTCTTCTCAATTTACTACAGTAGTACAGTACAATATGTATTGACCGTACTGTTTTTACTGCAGTAAGTACAAGTACAAGAACAATTGAAATACTTCCCCCGAATTCGAGAATCTGATGTGATTTTTTTCATCATAGTACCGTATTACAGGCTACCGTAAGTTACTGTAACACTGTACCGGCATATTCACACTTCGCTCGATCCTCGATCGCCTTATTGACTATGTTGGTAATGACTGGCTATTGGCGAAGAACTTCAAATTCTGTACTGTAGTAGATTGGCGTTTAAACGATGTTATTGTTGCGAACAGTTGGCGTATCGAGGAATGGTTTCTACTTTGTTTTATTCTACGACCGTGGTTTTGAAAAACCACGGAAGGTGTACTGTTAGTGTCCGGAACCTACAACGTCAAGCATTACGATCTCAACGTCGTGCCTATAATTTTCGTTGTCAGAAAGACACAACTCTATATAACAGTGCGACCAGCAAATATACGTCTTTCACCGTCTTGACTCGTCATATTTCTAGCAGTATTAAAACACCGATCGAAACACTATCGTCACCAAGATCTCTTCATGATGATATCAACTTGACGCCAAAAGATACATCAACCGTAATTTATTCGTCTCTCCAACCTGATGATAAAGACGAATCCTTCGAAGTTACCAAGATTATTACAGCAACCGGTGAAATTGAAACTACGTTCTTGCACCCATCAGAAATTATGGGTGAAACCACAATGTCACCACGAGATTTTGTACTTCTTCGGTTAACATCGTGGAACGAACGAACAGAAAATTGGGTAGGCAAAACGCTCATAGAACAGATGAGACATCCACCAACTATTATGGCACGAAATGATTTTATCCTCCTTACTTTAGGACCAGTACGAGCTGTATGTGAAAAAGACGTTTGTTACTTTTTCGATGTTCATAGTGAAGCTGCCAAATCCTTCATCAAAGGTCTATCCCGAGTGTACCAAGAAAGATCAGCTAGAATAAAAAGCAAAAATCGAGATCGTAGTAACAATTTGGGTAACATATCACTGCATCCTCATCGAGCAGAGGAGCCAACAGAATTAGTTTTTCTGGAGACTGTCCTATCAGATGCAGTCGGTTCCTTTACTGGTAGAGTACGAATCTTTGAACCCATAGTCAATGACTTGCTTCATCGTATATCGGTAGATGAAGATTTTTCAGACGCGAACCTACTCCATCAAATGGCTCCTCTCAAGGAACAACTTCAAAGCTTTGAAGTATACGTGACACAGGCTTACGACTGCCTGACGCAAATTTTGAACGATGATGAGGTTATGTTACAACTTTTGTTGACGGAACAGGGAGAGGCATGTACAGCTAATGTTCCGGTTGATTTCGAACGCCATCAACACGTAGAACATGTATTGGGAATATATGCACGACGTTTCAGTAGCGTAATTCAAGAGGTAAATTATCTTCTTGGAAGGATTGAATCCAAACAAGAATTTATAGAATTAGAGCTGGATTTATTTCGAAATCGATTAATAAAAATGAATGTCGATCTTGCCATTTTAGCGACTGCCACTGGTATCACCACAGCCTTGACGGGTTCCTTTGGTATGAATATGGTGAACGGCTTTGAGGATTCGAATACGGCATTTATTGCAGTGGCTGCAGGGTCTGCCATCTCTGCGTTGAGCGTCGCTCATTACTTTCGAAAGATGGTATCGGGTGCAGCTATTCAAAAACGAGCAGAACAGCGTATTGATGAGATCCAAACCATGTATAATGCCTTGTCTGATATGTCTGCCTTGGATTGTGCGGTAAAAGAAATGATGAAAGGGAAACGTATGTGTCGAGAAGAATTCAAAAATCAACTTGCAACTGCGCGACACTCGAAAACATGTTCTGATAAAGAAATCGATTTACTTTTCAATGTTTTGAATACACACGAGGATGATTTTTTAGACGAAAAAGATTTTGCTGACAAAAAGGAGAAGTAAAGAACTCAGATAGATTATATTTAATGAGTGGTAATCTTACATTTTTTTAAGTCCCTCTATCTGATTTTCTAGGCTAAAAGCAGATTGCCTTCACTACTATGTCAATTTGTGGGAAATCCAGTGGTTATATCTTTCGAAACCTCTACGCCCACACAGACTAAATGTTCCCGACAATCTATCAACATTATAATACATTTTTGTCAACCAAGAGAAATAATAACAAAAATACTAACACAACTCACAACTGTATGAAACTAAATTAAATTACTATTGGTGTACTTCATTTGTGATACTAGTGTAAATACATGCAAGTGTAAATGATCGACACTAGCAAATGGTGGTATATGAAAGCATAATATGTAATCGTCATTTTTGTATTCCTCTGGGTATCTAATTTTACTTTTATTTCGTGTATTTTCAGTTCGTTTATTTATTTTTCGTCGATTCTGCTATATCCGAATCATTATCACGACTTTATGGCAATGAATGAATCAGCCTATCTCCTCTTTTTCTTTTCTATTGGAATATGTATCATGATGTGTTTGTGTGTGTGTGTGTGTGTATGTATGAATGCGTCCGTGCAAACTCAATCAGAGATGGGAGGTAAAGGAACTCGTGGCTTACGAGCTCTGCGGTAGTTGTAATCATAAAATTGATCAAGTTGGTTACGAAGAACCCTGCTTCGACCTTGCTGTTCCAAGTTAGATCCATAATCTTCAAAGGTGTCGAAATTTTCAGTGATTCGGCTTACTAATTGAGGATAACGAGGATCTGTCTTTGGACAAGTTTTCAGGTATTCCAACATTTGAGAAAAATCTCCAGAGCCACCTGGTAAGAGCGGACCGTCTCGGTCTGCTAAACCATCCCAGTCAAATCCCTTGAACCATGGATGCTGAACAACTTGCTTAAACCCGTTTTCGAATTCAGTTCCATTCTTGCTAGAACCAATTCGCGATTCAGGACCGGCCAACAAACAAGTTAAGAAGTCGATACATTCTGGACTGAGCTTTGCCTCGGTTTCGGCAGGCAATTCTAAGCATTGTCTCCATCGTAAAATCTTTCGACAGGTGGTGACAGGATCCTCAGCATAAAAGGGAGTATAACCGACTAGACATTCAAACATGATAACGCCCAACGACCACCAATCGACAGCAGTCGTATAAGAATATCCCGAGGCTCCATTTTGAGCTGCCAATACCTCTGGAGCTATATAATCTGGAGTTCCCACTGTTGAGTAGGCCATCTATTTTAAATTGGATGGGGGGGAGGGGGGGAGAGAGAGAGAGATCAAAACAAAACGAAATTAGATTTTCTTTGTTTGTCCGTATATGCAAACAAACAAACAAGCCAACAACAATTCCTTCCTTCCGGTATCAATAGTAATAGTAATAGTGATAGTGATAAATAATAATTGCGTACCTCTCGGCGTGCCTTGCCATTGGGCAAACTGTCAGGTCGACCATGTCCTAACTCTGCGCTTGACTTAACACCTTCGATTCCATCATCTATCGACATCGCCATTGCATCATCAGGGCTACGGTGTTTACTAGATGTTCCACTACTACTAATACTACTTTTAGCATCTTTATCTAGATCGGTCATTTTTTCTTCTTGTTCGTTCGATAGAGCACCTTGTTCTCTCAATGTTTTAAGGATAACATCTGGATCATCCATGGGACTAACTTCTCCTACTTTCTTACATAGACCCAAATCAGTTAATTTCAAATGTCCACGTGAATCCAATAACATGTTATCTGGTTTGATATCACGATGGATGTACCCAAGAGCATGGACGCTACTAATCGCATGCGCTGCTTCGGCCATAAAAAATCGTGTAACGCTTTCTGAAAATGTATCCTCTTTGATTAGTAAACTCATTAAATCTCCACCGGGTAAGAATTCCATAACCATATACAAATGTGATTCATCAACAAATGAATAATACAATGCTGTTAACCACTTATTATCATTACTAGCTTTTGATAATGCCTCACGTTCTGCTCGGACATGACCCACTTGATTCTTTAATATCATCATTTCTTTTTTCATACTCTTCAAGGCATAGATCTGGACAGGTTCATCGCGTTTGGGCTTACTGCGGACCAATCGTACCTCACCGAATGCACCACGTCCAATTACTTCTAATGATTCAAAATCAGCAGTTGTAACTTTTTTACGTGATTCCTTCTGAACAAGCATTTCTTCATGTTCTAAATGATGCCGGAGTTGTTGTTTCTTTTCCTCAGCCAGACCAATCATTTGACGTTCCAATTGCATTTTCCGACCTTTTCTGTCCTCCTATTATATTATATATTATATTATATTTTTAATATAATAGGTAGCATAATTTATAGATAAGAAAGCGATACATTGAGAAAACAACAACAACGTCAACAACAACAACCAACATCAACAACAACAATAGTTATAATATTATATGAACTCAGAACAAAACAAAACACCTACAAAATATTGTTATGTTTTGATAGTAGAAAATACCAGACTTGTTATGTTTTGAAATAAAACATAATATGAACTAGAAGTTCAAAGTACTCACCTGTTGACGTTTCAAGCCAACATACCGTTGTGAAAGCAATTCTTTGGCTCTATTGGCTCGTTCCTCCATTTCCTTATCGGCAGCGGCGACGGCTTCTTCATCAGTAATAGGACGTGACGACATGATGACTGACTGTTTTTTTTTTAAATCTTCTTTTTCTTCTTCTATTACCACTGATTTCTGCTAAACGATATATATGGTAGTTCTATCGTTTTCAAGTAATTATTCGATAGGATTATCTATACACACCAACCAGACTACGGCAAAGGAATTTATCAACGGCGAAATTTCGAGTAGAGACTGTCCAATACAGCACAGCTTTTTAAGATGATGTATCTTATCCTTCTGGTATTGATTTCTAAGACTACTGGCTAGAATTATAATAATTTATATACACAGTATACAAATTCGCACGATACCTTAATAAAGTCACCTCTTCTCACCATCTTCAGGGGTTGATTACACGTCGTCGTCTTTCTTAAAATATATATTTAACGGCTCGAAAATCATCATTCGCCTCTTTGTTTTTGCGTGCTCTTCAGAATCCTTCTACAAAATTGAACGAAAACAAAAATCGAAATAATCGTCCCCCCCCCCCTCGCCGAAGATTGAAGATCAGGAGGAACAGGTGAATTAGAATATTGTTTTGTTTTTTGTTGGATCCGTAATATGAGTATGAGACATCAATAATCACATTGGGAAACGAAATTTCATCAATCAAAGACTTTATTCATCTCTTGTGTCGAGTGTCGACGTAAGAATACTTGAAGTAGGATATTGTAAATAAAGTAACTGATATTGTCACAACCAACAAGTTACTTCGTCCGCCCTATAATACAATATAATCCAATCCAATACATTGAATCATTACTATTACTATCAGCAATTAAATAATTGTAATTAAATTAAATTATGTCAGTGACTATCCATACAACAGCAGGAGATTTGAAATGTGAAATCTTTTGTGATACATGTCCACGAACAGCATTTAATTTTCTTGCGCTAGCTGCATCTGGTAAATACAATGGAACGATATTCCATCGTAACATACGTGGATTTATGATGCAGGGTGGTGATACGCATCATGTAACTGGTAAAAAATCATCTATCTGGGGTGATGATGTTACATTCCCCGATGAATTCCATCCAAATAATCGTCACGATCGACGTGGTCGACTTTCTATGGCTAATCGTGGAGCTGATACCAATAAAGTAAGTTCATTCAAAAAAGAAGAAAAATGTCAGATTCAATTGTACTTGTACTTGTACTTGTACTTGGATTGTTCTTTGCAAATAATTTACTGTGAACTGGTCTCTTCTCTTATCTCGATCTCAATATTATATCAATAGTAAAACTCTTATACATTGTACTGTACTATCTTCTATCTTATTCTTCATATATTCGAATGATCAATTATGTATCTATTTAAACAACAAAAGTCTCAATTTTTTATTATTATGAGCAACAACCACATTTAGATAATATGCATACAGTATTTGGTCAAGTCCTTGATGGGTGGGATACATTAGATAAATGGGAAAGATTACCGGTTTGGGGAGAAAAGGCCCCTCTCGGAGTCAAAAAACAACACCGTTAGAACCACCAGAAATTGTTGCTATTACTATTCATGCTAATCCACTTGCTGATAATGGGATTACATATCCAACACCAGATGGACCACCTGAGAAGAAATAAGATAAAAGATATTGATGAATATATGTATATGTATGTATATATAGACAAATAAAATCAATACATAAATAGTAACGCTTATTGTTATTATCATATTATAGTCGCAATAGGAAAGATGATTAAAACGTACATGTTTACGATTTAGATTCTAAATTTGGCTCTGTATCGCCTAAATTAATATATATATAATAGATACGGACAAAATCGTGAAGTCAATCTTGCATTATACTAGTTCTGCGTTTCGGAATACTTTGAGCTTGCATAGCAATTCATTCGTCGACGTACGCGTGAATGAAACCATCATATTGCACTAAGGCTGTAATGTATAGGACGATCTTCCTATCGGTTAGTGAATATTTATACTAGAGATATAATAGAGGACGACGAGACGAACACTTCTAGTCTACTATTATAGCTACTTCTTGGTTTACTAGTGTTTATGGAATTTGGGAGATGAGATTCAATTCATCTATTTTAGTACCTTTTCATTTAATAATTTTTTGACCAGATATCATTCATTATCCACTTTTGATGAACGTTATGCTCTTAGTCAACTAGTAGTAGTAATAATGATAATAATAATTCACTTTCGTCTACATATTGTTTGGTTGGTTGGTTTGCTTTATTGCAAAAATAAAAAGGAGATATGACCTGATTTGTTATTAATATTACTTGCACTACTATATTATTATGAAGTTTTATAAGAATCTAAAATTTTGGTAAATAGTGGTTTCATGGAATCATAATCTGCCTCAGGTGCTTGTACTGTAATCGTCACTAAAACATTTCCTTTTCCACCATTTGCTTCAATTGCCAAACTGAAAATAGTCTGAAAATGTGTCTTAGGTTGAGATGGAACAGTTTGTACGTAATCAAAGAAGTAGGCTGTAAAACGGTGTGACGAAGAAAAAAGAGGAATAAATCAAACAAACAAATGATTGTTGAGTGAAAAATTGACGTGGTAAAGTAAAATCTAGACAAAACGAAACAAAACAAAACTTTATGCGACAATCAGGGACAATGATTAATCATTAATTACCTTGTTTCTTGGCAACAGCACTAAGCATGGTAGCATCTACGCCATCCTTTCCCATCAGATCAGATTTTGGTAAAATTGTAGACTGACCAACTTCATCCACAGACCCAAAACTCCCTAATGTTGTAAAGTCACTTCTGACAGGAGTGTACGCAATAAACATTAGTGTCTTTTGGTCTGAATCTGGTTTGAAGTATATATCAATCTTACGACGATCGGGTAACGTGTTTTCATTCTTAATCCAATCGGATGGTACGTCGATTGAAAATTTACATGCCTCGTCCTTATAGTTATTCAACGTTGGTGTTGTCGGCGAGGAAGAAGCAACGTCGTCGGCTGCACTTGCGGGCGCAATTGATGATAGATCAATCAGTAGCGACGAGGAAAATCCAGCGGCCGCGACACTTGCGGAAGAAGCAAAGACGTTACGTCTCGAGATCATCATCCCCTTCTTTAGTATCGAATAAGCATGGACGACCGTCAAGCTTGTTATCGCTACCAATACGGTAACGCAAATACGAACCATCATAGTATCTCTCTTATTACTCCAAATTGTACGTTGAGTGATGACCTGCTGGTATGATAGTTTTTCAGCGACTTATGCTTTTTATGGCTGATGATAATAATTGTTTTGTGTTATCATCATCGTCATCGGATATTCGGATATCGGAATGCGGCGGTTTGCTTGTAATTTTTATCAGCACGTTTTATGTCTGAATCATCAACAAGATTTAAGATACCAAACAATTAAAGGGTTGTTTCGGGGGTGGTATTCATAATGCTGTTATTAAAGGGGTCCGTACTAAAACTTGAAACTTGAAACTTGAAACTAATTGTGAAGTAACTTGACTTACAAGAGGAGTTGTTCCATGTTTCGAATCATCGTTCATAGAACACTAAGACAAACATAACACACAAACACAAATACTCTTTACTATTCCTCAGCAACTGCAAGGAATTTGCACCAAAAAAATGATCAACAACATCATAGAATCCTGGTCAGCAGAAGATGACCGCAAGGCTAAGATAGATAATGGTGTCGAAAAAATTGCTCAGATAACCTTTTGAGGAAATTGCGTGGAGGAGATCAGGTTTTTTGCTCATTTGTGCACAAAATGATGTACATATCCAAAGCCGTTAATTTGACTCTATGGGCAGCATGCAACAACACGCAACAATAGTGGAAACAACAGCCACCTAAGCACAACAACAACAATAACAATAAGATGACACTGTCCTTATGGGGGAATAAGCAAGCAAACAAAGAGAAACAGGGGAATAAATGAATGAAGTGTACATGTAAGTGCATCCCAAAGACAAGGTGGAAAAGAAGTGCAGCACAAGAACAAAAAGCAAAGGCACCACAAGGGAAGAAATGGAGCTATGATGATGAAGAAACACATTTGAAGAGAAGAAACTATGTTGGGATTTTAAGGTGAGAGTTTAACATGGTGTACGATGTGGCAATATAAATAATCCTGTGAAAATGTAACACACTACTGTGCACATACCACAATGGGTAAGGATTATAAACCTAGATTTAGAACACATTGTACAGTCATTGCCAAAACTTCTGATTTTTCTGCTTCACTAAATGTCCTGGGCCTGTTTTGGGGAATACAGGATGGTGCACTTCTTTTGAGTTGAATGGTTGGAGCATTCCTTTATAGGTATAGGTTTGTACAGTGGAGGGATAAAATTATCATTACTGTACTAATAATCAACAGAACAGTAGTGTTCTTCCTTCAAATATCACGAGATCATAGAGATGATACAAAAAAAACCTTCACAATATTACAAAAATAGAACCAAATATTATTCAATAACATCTTGATCATGTTTCAAGGACCATACTATCAGAAATAGCAATCTAAATTTGTAAACTCAGTCTTCTAACATTAAATTATCTGTTACTAGATATTGTTACAAGAAAATAATCAGATGAAAGCTGTTGTTTGTTGCTTGGTGGTACCCCAAGAATACATTCCAGGTAACTTGAACAATTTATAACTTCCATGTAAAGAACATTGACCATATCAGACCAGATACATGTGATGTAATCTACTAGTAGTAATCTAATATAAGATTTGTTGTTGTTGTTTAGTTTAGTTTAGTTTAGTTTAGTTTAGTTTAGTTTAGTATTATTTTAATTCTCAAAACATCTGCCCGTCTGTCCTTGACTTACGAATGAAATGAAATTTAACAGAATGTTGGAATCAAGAATGAACAATTCACACATTATTTCTAAATCAAAAAATAAACTAGAACGATGGTGCTGTATGGTCAGGTTGTAGCTGGGCCACCGGGGTCTGGGAAGACAACCTATTGTAATGGGATGCAAGAATATCTACGCTTATTGGGGAGAAATGCATGGGTAATCAATCTAGATCCTGCCAATGAAGTTCCCAAAAAGAGAGACGAAGACGACAACGACAACGAGAATGAAAACAGTTTACCCTACGAAGTACTTTTGGATGTTTGTGAAAGTGTGGTGAATCTATCGTCAGTTATGAAAGAGCTAGGATTAGGCCCGAACGGAGGGTTAGTGTATTGTATGGAATATCTTGAGGCACATGTTGATGAAATTTTGAATATGATCGAAGAAAGAATACGAAATAAAGGTGACGACGTTTATTTAATATTCGACTTACCGGGACAAGTCGAATTATATACACATGGGAATGCCGTGCCACGTTTACTATCGAAACTTGTTAAGATCTTAGATTTACGTTTGGTGGCTGTCCAACTTATCGATGCACATTACTGTACGGAACCTGCTACTTTTCTTTCAGCAGCACTATTAGGAACAACAGTTATGCTTAAGTTGGAACTTCCAACCGTTAATGTTCTGAGTAAGATTGACCTACTAGCCAATTATGGACCACTGCCATTTTCGTTGGAGTTTTTCACAGACTGTAATGATTTAGACAGGCTTGTTCCCTATCTCCAAAGTCAAGGAGACTATAATAACAATAACGAAGACGAAATATCTTCAGATCTACACTACGACGAGGATAATTATGCAGACGATCCAGAATATCAATTAGCACGGAAGATTAAATTTTCGTCTCCATTTTTTCGTAAACACGAACGTCTTCACAAATTAATGGCAGAAGTCGTAGAAGATTTTGGATTGATTTCATTCATACCGTTGGATATATCCAGTGCTGAATCGGTGGGGAGAGTTTTGTCAAAAATAGATAAATCCAATGGTTACATATTCACACAACATTCAACTAGTAAGAGTCCAACTACTAAAGCAGAAGATATTTTTCAAGTTGCCATGCAATCTGATTCATCCAATTACGAAACTATCGCTGACATTCAAGAACGAATTTCTATAGGAAAAGAACAACAACATAACCAGGAGGAAAAGCAATGTTAGTTATTTAACACGATTTTTTTTTAATATTTAAATACGAATTACTTTTATAGATAAAACTGCCGTAGCTATTGAATATTTAGTAAAAAGTTTCGCCCATAAAATAAGAAAGGGTAATACTTTTTTATCACGGGTTTTTCAATGTGTTCTTCAAGATTGAACAACAGAACTATCAGTATTTGTTATGAACTGGCGATGATGCAAATGGACATCACTTAACACATACACAGAAGCGAATGGAGAAAAATAAATGTTCACTAATTAAGGGAAAAAAAGATCAGAAAGAAAACTAAGTAACGATTTGTGATTCAATTAATTGCTACTATTACTATGTTACTAACTAAGTGTAACAGAAGCATTGAAAATAATAATGACATACTCTACAGTTCAATGTGAACTTCATCTTCATCAGGAGACGATGGATCAATACGATCATCTAAGTCCATATCGTCGAAGTTCATGTCATCGAGGTTCATGTCATCGAAGTTCATACCGTCCAGAATACCGTCGATATCTGGAGCAACTTCTTCTTCAACCGGAAGTTCAGGGTGGGGTTCAAGCTTCAAGGATTCCAAACCAAGTTGAGATTGCAGGAATTTGAGGATTCGTGTTGAATGACCCTCGGGATCGTCGATTGGGTATCCACCATTCAAAAGAGCCATTTCTTGCAAGATCATTGCGGTATCCTCAACACCATCAGGAACCTCGTAATCATCTCCAGCATCTTTTGGTGGAACGCTCTCAAGTAGTTTGAGGATCATAGGGTGACGAGGATTAATTTCAAAAACCTTCATGGATCGCATGGCCATGTCGTTTTGGCCGTGACTGTAGGCTTGGGCGCGCATGATTCGTTCCATGTTAGCAGAGTGTCCGTATTCAGCAGAAGAAACAATTGCAGGTGCAGAAATTTGGCGCTTGGAGATGGCAACTCTCATTATTGAAGGTCCGTACAACTTCTTCAACCAAGTAGTCAATGGCTTGAATTTCTCTTTATAGAACTTTTCACGTCGTGTGGCCAAATCCTTGTCGTCATCATGGTCGTCCAACTTAATATTGTCAGTAGCGATATTCTTCAATTTCTTTCCATCGAAGCTACCAACTGTAGTAGCCATATACTCATCGACAGGATCCACAAAGTACAAAACCTCCACTCCTTTTTCCAAAAATGGTTCGAGGAACTGTGACTTTTCCACTGCCGCGAGGCCATCTCCCGCTACGTAGAAAATCTCTTTCTGATTACCTCCTAGTTTGTCTTTCATATTCTCAACGTACCTTTCTAAACTTGTTGTTTCTCCACCTGATGCGGTACTCGTAAAACGGAGTAATTTCATAATTTTACCCCTGTTTGGTTCGTCATCAATAGCGCCCATTTTCAATTGAGCATTAAACTGGTCATACCATTCATTGTATTTATTGGTTTTGGATGTCGCCTTTTCTTCACTATCAACATCATCGTCGTTGTCCTCCGAGGGCGCTGCTTCCAAATCGGATTCTTTTGCGAAGTTTCTCAACATTTCTAATGCCTTTCGTACCACCTTCTTTTTGATAACTTGGATTATTTTCGATTCCTGAAGTGTCTCTCGATTGACGTTTAGTGGCAAATCGTCACTATCTACAACACCCTTCATAAAGTAAAGGTAACGAGGTAAAAGTTCAAATTCGTCACTAATCAAGACCTTACGAACATACAGACTAAGTCCAGTAGCCTGTTTTTCCGTCATTCCTGATTGGAACCCTTGCGGGACATTCTTGGGGATGTACAAATAGACCTGAAATTTATGTTCCCTTCTGCATTAAAATGCGTCCATGTCTCTGCCTTGCCTTCGCCCTTCGTAAGTACCTCGTAAAAGGATTGATATTCTTCATCAGTAATATCTTCCTTAGAGCGAGTCCAAAGAGCAGGATTTCCATTCATAACCGCCCAGTCAAACGTCGTGACTTCCTTCATTTTCTTGGGTTTTTCTACTTCTTCGTCGACTCTGAAATGTCATCTTCTTTCACCTCTAAATCGTCTTCATCTTTCTTTTCCTCTCTTCTTTCGCGGAAGTGTCTTTGTCATCATAGGCGTCGTCGTTTTTGTCTCATCTTCATCATCTTCTACTTCTATTTCCATTGTAGTTTTTGTTTTCAGATAAATCGGATGAGTAACAAATTCTGAATAATGCTTGGCTAACTGTGAAATCTTATATTCGTCAGCATATTCAATGCAATCCTCCTTTAGAAATAAAGTAATTTCTGTACCTCTCGGAAGAGTTTTACCTCGGGGATCCTCGTAGATCTGAAATTCCGACGAACCATTAGTTGACGACCAAACGTATTGAGTATCTGAATCGAGATGCTTACTAGCTACTTGGATACGATCCGAACGAGGAAGGCGGAATAAAATCCGACTCCGAATTGACCGATTTGTGAAATATCTCCAGAACTTTCTCCATCAGAACTACCTGCCTTCAAGGCCTGCATGAATTTAGTGGTTCCGCTACGAGCAACTGTTCCTAGATTAGAAACAAGTTCGTCGTGTGTCATACCGATACCAGTATCTCGAATGGTTAAAGTGTTTTGTTCACTATCGTATTCAATTTGAACATGTAATTTCTCTTCATCTTTCAAATAATCAGGTTCGGTCAATGACAGGAATCGGATTTTATCTAGGGCGTCACTAGCGTTGGAAATAAGTTCTCGTAAAAATACATCCTTGTTCTGATAGAGAGAGTTGACGACAATATCAAGCATTTTGGAAACTTCGGCTTCGAAAGCGAATGACTCTGCAGTCTCAGGTACGGACAGGTCGGGCGTAGTACCATCGTCGGCTGCATCTTCGGCTCCAACAGTCATATAGGACATCGACGAGGATTCTAATTTGTTTATTTATTTAGTTATTTTTTATGAAATTAAGAAAATAATAATGGCGAAGAATGAGTACGGATCGATCGCAGATACAAGTGTTGTCACGTGTCGGTATAGAAAAGATGACAATCAACGTCGCTCCCTCCACGATACGAGCGACGAACGTTCAGCTTATTATTGTGCTACTTACCTCGAAAAGGAAGTGGTACATTGCTGAAGGCCAATACAGCAAGGGCTTGAATAGCAATACGATCAAAACGCATAATGACGATGGTTTATATCTTTGATTGGTTTGACTATGTTGCTTTTGAAAAGGAAAAAGCTGCTTTTGTGTGTCTCTTTCTGGAATATGAGTGAGATAGATTTTATTGCGATGATTTGTTGTTACCGGTACGAAGTTGCGTAACGTGTTAAAAAATGATAAAATAAATAGAAATCAGATTTTTCAATACTTCGACTGTATTGCTACTACAGTTAATTAGTGTGGTTCGGATTAAAGGATCTTTTGAAGTGTGTTTGAGATTATTCCCCCTTTTATTTATCTCCCCCTCTCCTTTTTACGGTAGTACAGAACATACTGTCCGCCGCCGCACAAATTTTTATTTATAAGCAACATTTCGACATTGCAACATGCTCACTGTATTAACATGACATATATCGGCTGATGAAACACTAAACATTCGTAGACACGCCCATTCAAATAGATCCAGCAAAGAGAAGAGAAAATATTTATACCGGACACACATTACAAGTGCATCAACACACACAATATATAATGAGATTAACTGCTGAACTTATAGGTTCCTCCGAACAAAGGACAAACCCGCTTGGAGAAAGAGAGATCATCTTACGAGGATTAGCTATCCCCGTGATAGAGCATTTGGGTGTTACTCGGGATGCATTTGATGCTATGGATTTAACAGACAATCGATTAGGTCGATTAGAGAATTTTCCTCGGTTACTTCGTCTATGTAGTTTGAGTCTTTCTGGGAATGTCATTGAAACGATCGATGCAAATAATATGTCGAAGAATGTACCTCATCTCAAATATATGGATCTATCCTACAATCACATATCCACATTATTGGAAGTTTCCAATTTAGGAAAGGCATATTCTGCTACCACTACTGATAATAAAAGCGACAAAAGTAATGATAATAAGAAATCAAAGGGAGCACTCGAAATATTAAGTCTAGTTGGGAATCCTGTACAAAGTGAGTTGAAAAAATAAATAAATAAACTCTCGTAATCTTCGTCGTCGATATTACATCATCACTATAATAATAATCTGATGCAGAAATAAACATCTCTCGTTATTGTTGTTTGTTTTCGTACTTGAGAGAAAAGAAAAACATCAAATAATTATATACGATGGATGAAAGTTTGTTATTGCGTCGTTTCCCCGTTTCCCCTCCACGTACTGTGATGACAGCGCTATTATTACATTTTAGATTTAAAACAAACGATACCAAATCAACACCTTTTTTTTGTCTCAACAACAAGATCGCACCCTTTATTCTTTTTCTCGTTATCTGCATTTCTTTTCTTTTTTCCTCCTTCTTCCAAACAATTATATAATAGGGAGGCAACATTATAGACTGTACACCATACAGAGTATTCCTTCCCTTAAAGTCCTAGATCATCAAAGGATAACCCAAACAGAACGGGACCGAGCAAGGCGGTTAGCCGGTTCTGCGGCGGGGCTGCTTTGGAGAGTGATATACAGGTTGAAGCTGGAAAACAGAAAACATTTACTCCTGGTGAGGGGAATCGGCGGAAGAATCATTTGCAGTTAACTTCACACCAGAAGAAAAGGAACAAATTCGTCAAATGGTTGCCAATGCTGAATCTCCTACGGAAATTGAAGAGATAGAACGTTCTGTCCAAAGGGGGGTACTACCGAAGCCGAAGACAAAGAAAGGGAGTGACGCCGAGGCCGCCGCAGCCAATGAAGGGAAGGAAGGAATCAATTCTACAGATCTAGATAATGGTAATGATCGCAAGCGACCTCCACCACCGCCCAACACAGAAGAAAATAAAAATGGTGAAGGGGGGCATACAGAGAAAAAAATAAAGACGTGATGAGTATTTCTCATTATAAACACTATATCGAATTGCTTCTATTTATAGATTGAGTAGACTTCTATTATAGATTGAGTAGACTGATTCGATTCGATTCGACTCGATTCGGATAACTGCGTTTCAGTCATAACTAATTTAAATATATGTATCATTACATGTATGTTGCGTGTATACTTTTTTTTAAATCGATTTAATGATATCATCTCCCCACCAGCTAGCTAGCTTGCAAATTAAAGAACAATTTTAGCCAGCTGTCGTTTTATTGACAAGGTCTTGGCAAGAATATCATCCTCAAATTTCTGATGTATGGCAAAATATCCAAGGCTTCCAAACTTGTTAATCCTAAACTAAGTAATCTCATTAAGTTTATCGAAGGAGTGCACAGTCCACCCAAGTTGGATCCCAAGACTGGTTCCATCTGACAAAGAATCATTCCAGCGTGGCGCATATTGTATCCTTTACCCCCAGAGTATATTGGTAACGTCATTTGCCTCAGTAGAGCATCTTCCATGAGAGCACGGCTGGTCATTTCCGCTTCGGTAACAACTTCAAGAGCTGTGGGTCCCAATGGAACATTCTTTTGTTGCATGCTCTTGATGTATTGTAGACTAGCCACCATAGTTGGTAGGTCGGTGGTAGACATAAGAATTTCCAATGCCATTCCATGTCGCCTCAATAGGTTTAGTTCTAACTGAATTGATAAATTAGAAGGATATATTGTTGACGATGCAGTATTACAAGCGGCGGTAGCAGTAGACGAAGATAAATCGGCCCTCCTATGGACGTCGTACGTGATGATGACATGGCCATTCTTGGATATGTTTCAAAACGATTACTTGTATCTAATTGTTCATATGAAAATGAATGGGGAGCAGAATGAGACGGCGGTGAAAGTGGCAATGCTTGTTCAAGCTCGGTGCTAACGTTGGCGTGCTCCAAAACTATCGTCTGTTAAGTCTATTATATCACTGTCTGCAGGTATGAAGTTGAAATTATTGAAAGTAGAAGGTGCATCGACGTCTGATATTGTACGTGCTTCTGAGGGAGGTCCGTTCAACGCTGAATCAGAAATATTTTGACGTCGAACATCTTCCTCTCTTGATCCAACTTGAAACTCACTAAGCAAATTATCTGATACCCATCGTATTGATGGGATCGATCTACCATCCGATGAATGCCCAGAAGCTGGTATCTCAAGGCTTGCCTGCGCAGAATTATATGGCGTATTGGTAATGTATGAGGAATTACAAGTGTCTTCTTGTTGAGCTCCTCCAAGTGCACTGCTCGAAATTCTTTTAGCAGTAGATGCTTCGAGACTTAGAAAATCATCGAACCCTTTTTTCGGGTTCGGTCTTGCCGTCTCTCTGCAGTTTCCAACCAACTCATCAGGCGAAATCCAAAGACAATTCTTGGCTCCGTCTTTTAGTACAAGTCTCTTTACCAGCACAGCCCCAGACGATTTGTCAATTTCTAGTATCTTGCATGGTAAATTGATCTCCGTTTCATAGCATACCCTGTAAAAAAAGTGTAATGTGTGTGTGTGTGTGTTGTGTGTGAGTGAGTGAGAGAAGGTACACCAAAAAGACAAGACAGTAAGGCTTCAAAAGCTAACCAAGCAACATATTCATTCTAAAAATTTAAACTTACGCTCCTACCACAAGGTCGCACCGCACACGAAACTTCCCCTCCTTGAACATCCGCTTATTCAGGTAGAATTTACTTTCATAAAAATGGTGTTCATTGTCCTCATGTTTTCTAGCATAGCCATCGCTGTCGTCATTATTAAAGAATCGGATCAAACCATCAGTAGAACACAAAACACCAGTTCGATATATCTGTTTTCGATCAAACATAGGCGATGGCCTATTGTGCCAAAGATAAGAAATTAACTGACCAGGCTTGGGTATGATGTATTTATCGTCGATTTTTGCTTCAAAAGGTGGTGGTATAGCTGATTCTTTTCGGTGTGCATTTTGTGGTTTATCATCATAGATCGTCGATCCGGAGATTATCTTCACACCACCACAACGTGCTAGGTGCCGGAGTGTGATATAATTAATTTCTTTTTTAACTTTCTTCTTCTTCTTGCGTTTTGACTTTATTCTACGTGAATATGACGTGCAAACGAAAGGAGACATCACTTTCAGCCTCGTAATCGAAATAGGCAGCCCATTCAATTCTGTATCTTTCTTTTCACCCGATGGTCCTGTAACCTCCTTCGTATCATTTATTTTCGCTAGCTGTTGCTGTTGCTTCTTTCTCTTTTGCCTCTTTAGTGTGGGTTCAAGAAAGAGTTGATGTGCGATACCGATTGATCCTTCCCGCCATGGACAATCCCTTTTCAATTTACCTGCTGATTCCTAGTTGATCTCCTCTCTGATGGCGTTGGGGCTTTGAAAATTTTATTTCCCAGTTCCAGCTTCTTATTATCGCAGACGGCCATTATTGGAGAAGCCATTTTTACGTCAGACGTAATATTTCCTAGATCTTTTTGAAGCGTAGTAGGCAACACAATAAAAACAACTTATGTGGCGAAGTATGAAGCTGTAAACTTATCGCATTCAATCTAAATACATATTCTTTCTTTACTGTCCCACTCTCACTTTCTCTGGCTTAGGTGAAGCTAGTAAGGTAGTCGTACTTCTTTGTGATTAAATTCTGCCACGAAACATAATACTGTATCGAACCCGTACAGCACAAATTTCGGAGAATTATTATTTACTTGACAATCTTCGCAATCAAACACACACACTTTCGCATTAAATACACATGATGGGATGGGATGTACGATCGATGAATAGTCCTGATTTCGCGCGCGCCACGTTGTTGAATAATAGAAACGCACAAAGCTTACTACTTGGACACAACCATTTATTTTATTACCCATAATGTATGTATTCAATAATTTGGAGCATGACCAGTAAGTACAACGTGTGTCTCTATCTTTGTCACTACTATCTTTGTGTCATCATTCATGGCAATTGATTGAATGATCCTTTTCTCCTGTAGATCTGGTGTGTGTGGTGGTGGCTAATAACAAAACCATAAATTGATGGCAGTATTTAGACTAACAATAATAACAGTCTTTCCAAGATTTCAAATCCAATCCATTTCAACTTATTAAGGCTACACTTATTGTCCATCATTGTCATATTGGGGCATCAAATAACATGACTAAGATTGAAGTCAAGATTTTCTTTTAATTTGGATGATGCAGTTGTTGTGCTGCTGTGTGATTGATGATGATGTCTCCTTTTTGCCTGTACTAAAATAGCTACCAATGTTGAAGCCTGTAGGAACATGGGAGTATTAGATACCTATCCTACAAGGCATTGATACCTCACTTATTTTGGGCTTCATTCCAGTAGATTTATGTAAAAGTTGCCATGGTCGAAATTTGATTACAATCACAAGGTTGTAAGATTTTTTACTTTGTTGATTGCATGCACTATGATGTTTGCTGTCTGAACAAGATAGAAGTATGTGTCAATTGTAGATACAAAGGTCCAAACCAGGAATGTACACAATATATGTCCAAACATTTGGGAATCCCATGCACAAACTTTGTGCTCCAGAGGTTTGCTGCACACAAATATTGTTATCGGTACACAGTCAGCAGTATTTTTTGTAGTTTTGTATCAAGATTTTTTTAAACTCAGTGCGTAATATTTGGTATGGTTACCTTGTTGGGGATTCAATTTATTACAAGCCCCATGTGAGGTTTTTGTGGTACACGTTCTGAGTCATCAACATATGGCATATATTAAGCAAATTAAGGTGTGGTTGATAGCTCAAACAGACTATGTGAATTAACATACCTATATTGCCGCATCACCATGTTTCTATGCAGTAGGTAAATAATATAAACAAGTCAATAAGCTAACAATATATAGTATACAAACCTACATATTATAGTATAGTATCTTCAAGCATTACATAGTCATAGCATAGGCAGTGACCTCAAATAAGCAGGGGTGTGACTACTATTGTATTTCAACACCCGGTAGAAAATGAGTAGTAAGCGAACCCTCTAACTCATAGTAGAAGTATTTAAGCCATTCGCCAAGAGTTGCGAGCAGCGTCCTCCGCAATATGCGAATTTCCCGTGCTTTTGAAATTTGTGCATTTATGAGAGATAACGGCCCAAACATAGTAAACAACGGTAAAACAGTGATCAGTGACTGAAGACAAAAGGATGACAGTTTAGTATTGTGTATTGCTAAACCTATCAACAAAAAGTTTACAACGACAGAAGATATTATTTTATGATGAGTTAAGAGTCTATTTCTGAATATTGCGTACTAGTAGTACTATAAACATAAACGGAAATACACTACAGTACTTGCATGTGGTCCTTCGGAAATAAACGGGAGGACCAGATCTCTCCAGAAGCAAAAATGCAAAATGGACCAATTCTAAGACATCCTGCTACTACTACTACCCGTGCCATTAACGGCCCTCGATTAGATCAAAACCATCAACAACCTCAGCAACAAATCATTTCACCTAGAGGAGCAGGCACTCTTGCTGCTAAGAGTCGAATGTTTTATAAAAACAAGAAATTGTCATCGACAAATAATAACGTCTCCTCGAATACGAATACCAATAGCAATACCAAAGCAGGTCCTGGCGGTCAACAACCTCAAAATCAGCCACAGCAAGAGGCTCAAAACGAGCGTGGCAATAGTAACCGCTCAAAGAATCTTAAACGCTATTTTTCAGGAGGAGGTAGCAACAGAAACAATAATGGTTCCACCAATGATGATTATTTGCAAGACATGAGTGTCAGCGAAACATCCAATGGGATTGAAGTTTCATTTCCTGGTAGCCAATTAGCCAAATCAAATCATTCAAATTTAGATTCTCATCGAAACCCTGTAATATCCTTGAAGGATCAGATTCGGCAGCGACAAAGAGTATATAAGAGCCAGTTTTCCGCTGTCTTATCTGCATCTACCGATATCGCAAATGCTGGTGCAATGAATAACAGCAATTGGCGACCGAAGGTCATAGAATACCACTCCTGGGAATTACTCCAGCCGATACAGCGTACACCGATACGTTACA
This sequence comes from Fragilariopsis cylindrus CCMP1102, assembly GCA_900095095.1. Lineage (NCBI taxonomy): Eukaryota > Bacillariophyta > Bacillariophyceae > Bacillariales > Bacillariaceae > Fragilariopsis > Fragilariopsis cylindrus. The sequence goes on from FMBT01000085.1 coordinate 37,729, forward strand.
CCTACTTCAAACTGCGCCTGTTGTTGACGAATGGACGGCTGTCAAACAAGAGTTGGTACATTTGGAGAAGGAAATTTCGTCCCTTGAACGAGATCGAATCTTCCTGCAACAAAACCACCTCAAGGAGAATAATAACAATTCATCTAGTCGCCAGTTAGAGAATATGCAGCAACACACTGAATTGATCACCTGGAATGTGCATAAGCTATTGAAGGACGATGCATTGAAACTGAAACTACTGTCAGTCTCGGAACGAACCAAGCTTCAAAAACAACGAGGAAATTCGCTAACAATTCATCTTAGCAATACCCGAACTCAGGAAATGTTTGTTCATACATGTGGAGGCAAACTACACAGTAATCAAAAAACGAGTCTATTTAAGAATGATGGTAGCATCATAACACTCATGCCAAGTAATTGCCGCCCTCCTCATGGTGCAGCTACGACCTTACTATACTTGAGTTTGATATCCGATACCAAAAATTCCATCGGTAATGCTGGGTTGTATTTTTCACGAGATGATGGTGAGTCACAATGCATTGGAGAAATACCCAACAGACTCCATCGAAGATTAGAAAAGCAGGGTGGTGAAGGAACCACCGATAGTAGATATTTTCATATCTGAGTACTGGTCCACGCGGGTGCTACTTTGCCGAATTCCAATCTGGAGAATGTTGGTGGGGATCAGCTGTTGAAGATGCTGATTTTCACAATATAATGCATTCGTGGAATGTGTATCGAGTAGCTTTTGGTCCGATTGAGAGTATTAAACACGATAATCATGAACTACAAATACCAACAGCACAACCATCAGAAAAGAAACATAACGACAAAGCTATATCAACTAATTCCTGGATTATTTTAAGTCATGATGGGAGAGCAGCGTGGAAGAACCTGCCCTCACGATTGTCAAATAAATTAGAGGAGCGGCTGGCCAATCGGGCAGCACCAGTTGAAGTTTCTTTAGGTCCAGGTGATTCCTATTTCGTACGTTTTCTGGATGGTTCGATTGACTACTGTTTACCAGCTAAGGTTGCTCGTGTCTGTGAACGTATTGAACAGAGAGGAGGAACTATCACCAATATTAGTCTCCATCCTGATATATCTCATGACTTTGTCATTCGCCATACTGAATTGACAAGATGAAAAATTCTTGATAAACAAAATGAATAATAAGTCATTATTTTCCTTAATTTTGGTTGGTTAAAGATTCATTCTGTATCATTACGTGAAGTAACAATCTACTTGCTAAAAACAAGCAGTATACTTATGTAGGCTAATACCCATTAGAGGTAAAATTGTAATATTTTTGTTTACTCCTGTATAATACTGTACAAATCAAGTACTTGTACAGTAGTATGATAGATATTTGTTTTGGCTACTAGTAGATTACTTTTTTTAATCTGACTGTAACGTTACTAGTACAGATTCTGTTTTGTCTCCTACAGTACTATCGGGTCTAAAGGAGGTCTGTCCGGCCTCCGTCATGATACTTTGCTTAGACCAGTAATTTTCTCGGTCGTGCTACATTTTTTAAATAACAACTACAAAATACTTTTACACGTAATTAATTCTCAGTCGCACACAATTTTTGACGCGCCGACTCTCCAGAAAGGTATGTACTGTATGACAACACTCAAGCCCAAAATAGCCTTAATCTGTGCTACCGCTAGCTATAGACCGTGTCGCGACTATTCTTTCAATCGTCGTCTTCTATGATTATTATATTAAACAAGAAGACACTAGCAACCTACCTATCTTGAATCTCCTTTCGGGCTTTAGCCACCCGTTCAATACAGCATCTAGCAACACAAACTCTCGCTCTTGCTTTATCTGGATGACGCCGCGGGGGACGACGAACGTTTACACAGGATCAACACTATTCTCACTCTTCAAAATAAGGTGAACATTGTTTTATCCAATGGCTTCGAAAGCTGCTCCTGCCCCGGCAAAATCTACACCAGCACAGCTGCCTGATAACCATGCTACTACTAACGCAACGACGGCCACAACGGCCACGACGACGCCGACAGCCACGACAGCTACGTCTTCATCCCACAATACTAATAGCAACAACAGCTCATCATTGCTGCCTGCGATCCGTCGTCGCCGAAGAGATTCTTCCGATGATTTCAATGCGAATGGGTCTCTGGGGAGCATTGGGGGGAGTGCAGTGGGAAGCAGTGTGGAATTATCCGCATCTGGAGGAGGAGGGGGAGTAGCAGGAGGGAATAGCAATATCAACAGCAATGATAAAAAACGTACCAGTATTTCGCCTTCTGGGCGGAGACCATTTCGAAAACGAAAGGCATCCGTCGATTTTTCCTTCCCTGCCTTGTCGATGGATGACAACGATGCTTCCTATTCCATTGCTAATACGGCATTACTTTCACAACATCATCGCCATGCGAAAACACCAGCGGCAACAACAGCACCAGTTGCAGAAAGATCAATTTCGTCGTCAATGTTAGGTTCGATACTTCCGTCGTCATCCACACGCTGTCGTCTGTATTCCGATCTAACTATGAACGAGTCGTTAGCTGCATCAAATTCCTCATCGAAACAACAACCACAGAATAATCATTTCAATAGTAATAGTAAACAGAAAGAAGATCAGGAACAGATTCTGCCTTCAATGGATGCTTTACCACCCATGGAAGATTTGCTACCACATATTGACCACGATACATCGTCTATATTATTACACCCACCCGAAAGTCCAACAAGCAGTGGTAACACGCTTACGAATCACTCTACTCACAGCAGCAGCCACAACACGCATACTTTACGAAAACGAAGGGCCTATTCTTTTGCTTCATCGGTAAAGTCAGAAGGTTGTGGTTTGGATCGTTTAGATACTTTGGGTGTCGAAGCAACCATATCTGCATCGAGGATACGGAAAGGTTCTTCGCTAACATCAGAAAAAAGTCATGGTGATAAATCTCACGAAGCTAGTGAAAACAGCAGTACCAATAATAGTTACGAAGGTACGTTGGGATCACAATCACATCGCTTCTTAATGGAAGCATTTCTAGGGGACGGGACGGAAAGTCTCGTGTTGAATCCGTCGCAGCGTGAACGATTAGGGAGTTTTGATCAGGCGGCTACGGTTACAGGAAGAAGTTGCACTCACACCACCACCACCAACAATCATAATGGAATTAGTCGTAGTAAAAACAACAACAATAATGATGATGATAATAATAATAACAAAAGCAGCAGTGCTGACAACATACTCATCTCGCGAGAACGACTGTCGAGTATAGGGGGACGACGAGACCGGTTAGATTCCTGGGGTGGAATGTCTGACTTGTCTTATGGGATGAAGGACCAAAATTTGGAATCTCTTGGAATCGGGAATGCTTCCACAGGAATTAATAATAACAGTAACAACGCAGCTGGGTCAGCCGTAGCACCCAACAATACAGCTTCAGCATTGGCGGCCACTATTTACACTAGCTTGGCCAATGATGTAACGGCAGCTGCCCAGGATGGGAACGAATCCGTCTCATCATTTCTAATCAACGATGAAACTTTTCCAAACCGAGATCGATCAAATACAATGGCAACTATGCAAACTATGCAAACTGTCGCAACAGACCAATCGGCACTCCTCCACACACACAACAATGCATTATCTGGTTTAGATTCTGAATTTCCATCTGATGTTCACAGTTTTGTCAAGGCTGCCATGGCATCCGTAGAAGATCAATTGGCAGATTTGGCAACAGCGGTTGAAGCTGTATCAAAAGACAACAATGGGGATTATGAAAGCGAAATAAGCAGCACAGTGTCGCCTATGATTGGAGCTGCTTCCGATATTGGCTCAAATATATCAGATTCTGTCGTCGGTCGGCCGAGATCCTCCTCAATATCTTCCTTGTTACAAATTGCCGTAGACTACGATGCTGTAGCTGCCGCTGTTGATGCTGCAGAAGCTGCTGCGGGTGCTATTGATTTGACCAATTTCACATCATCTAGTACATCGAAAACACCATCGATTACCAGCGCAGGGATCTCTTCCTCGTCATCTGTCGGATCACATCATTCGCAAATGAATCATAAACAGCGGGCACGTCCGCTTCCAATCCAGAAAAAGAAGTCTCGTACAACCAACAAGAATTCGGGTAAGCACCCTCCTTCTTCTTCTTTAAAATCATCAAAAAATCGAACAAAGAAGAGGTCGTTAGCAGCAGAATCGCTCCATTCAGCCAAGAAACAACGCGTTGCTACGAATTCTGCCGTCAAGAAGCCACCAAATACAATACAACTAAAAATGCCCTTGATTCCTAGATCCAAAATGGATGATCGTGACATGGAAAAGCTGCGAGAACGAGCAAGAGCTGCAGCAGGATATGTACCTCCATCTGCTACTGGTTCATCAATTAAAGCGACTTCATTGCCACCCAAAAAGCGTACTAATACACCGATGACTCCATCAACAGCTCCGCGTCCGTCCATGATTACAAGCGGTAGTAATTTTAAGACACCAATTGCGTCAAATACCGCCGCTTCAAAATACACTACTCCTCACTCAGCTTACAGTCGTGGTACACCGTCTTCTGCTACACCGAAAGGTCAATCTAGTCAAAAGTGGGAATCTATGTTCGTGTGTCTCGTGAAATTCATTGCGGAGCGAAAAACTGAAGCAACTGCTGGTATGACAGATGAGCAAATAAAGGTTTGGAGCTGGGATGGTAATGTTCCCACGACTTTCAAGACAAAGGATGGTAAGGCTTTAGGTCGGTGGGTGAATAATCAACGTTCCGCAAAAAGTAAGAACACGCTGAAGGATGAACGGGAAACACGTTTGGTAAATGCTGGTCTCAAATGGAGTGTCTTGGCATCTAATTCTTGGAACGAGATGTTAGAGGAACTTCGTGTCTACGTTAACGATCAAATTAAACAGGGGAAGAAATGGGACGGAAACGGTAAGATCTCAATTTTGCTTTGTAGATTGTTTAAAAAAATATAATTTTGTGTATCTCCTCTAACATCGTCGATTCCATTTTTGTTACCACTTGACAGTTCCAACGAACTATCGGATCAAAGTTTCAAAGGATAAGGCAAAATTATTTGTGAAAGATGACGACGAGGACAAGAATCTTGGTCGTTGGGTAAACCGACAACGAAGTATGTTCCAGGCCGGAAAGCTTCGTAAAGATCGACAGTTATCCCTGGAAAAAATTGGCCTGAAATGGTCCATGTTGGCTACAACATCTTGGGAATCAATGTTTGAAACTCTTTGCCAGTATGTCGAAGAAAAGAAGAAAGGTGGGGCCGAATGGGATGGAAATGTCCCAGCTAATTATAGAACAGAAGATATCCCTCCACGTGCACTTGGACGTTGGATCAATCGCCAACGTTCTGCCTATGGCAAGAACAAATTAAAACCGGAATACGTTGCGAAGTTAAATGAAATAGGTTTAAAATGGTCAATTCATGAACGCCGACCTACTTATCATCAATATACAAGTGCTAGACCCGAAACTGCTGCGAGCTCCTCGGTAGTTCCAGAGTTGGCGTTGTCTTCATCGACTCCAACGCAAAATACCGATGCTGCAAAACCTCAGGCTGCTTTAGCTGCTTCTGGTGTGCAGAAAGATTCTAACGTTAGTGATAAGGAAAATGATGCGATAATAATTGAAAGTGTGCGTCCTGACCATATTGGAAGTAGCGAGGGAAATATGAAGACTGTAATCTCGAAAGAGAAAACGGAATCGACGATTTTTTGTGATGATCCAAAGGAAGCTTGTCAGTCTATTCCAACAGGGAGTGAAGTAGGTACATCTACAAAACCATGTGAAACATTAAAGTCCGAGTCAAGTAACGCTGTGAAGATGCCTACTACGAGTACACCGTCCTCTAAGGCCCCTATTTCTTCAAATGAACCTGTCAAGTTGGTCGTCAATGAGTCAGTAATTATGGCTAAGAAAGCTACTGACTCTACCAATATTGAATTCGCTCTGGCTACACCATCAGCTGGGAATACTACTACGGATACGATTAAAAAGGAGTCAGGGGCAGTTGCTGATTCTACGAAACAGGGGTCATCTCCACCAGCATCAAAAGTCGAAAGTACAAAGGAGATCATTGCAGAGAAGCCAGTCAACAAAGTAATGGAATCATCTTCATCTATAGCGACAGCAACAGCAACAACAACAACAACAATTGGAAATGTAACGACGGATGCGACCAAGATTAAACAGGAGTCAATTGAAACAGCAATAGCATCATCTCCGGCGATACCTGCAGTTGGAAAAACGACAACGGTGGAGTCAGGCGATAAAAAATTGATCGCATCATCTTCGGTGATACCAGCAGTTGGAAGTGTAACGACGGAGGCAATCAAGTTTAAACAGGAGCCAATTGAAACAGCAATAGCGTCATCTCCGGCGATAGCAGCAGTTGGAAAAACGACAACGGTGGAGTCAGGCGATAAATCAGTGGCATCATCTTCAGGAAAACTAGTTGGAAATGTAACAGCAGTCAAGATCAAACAGGAGCCAATAGAAAAAGCAATAGCATCATCTCCGGCGATAGCAGCAGTTGGAAAAACGACAACGGTGGAGTCAGTTGATATATCAGTGGCATCATCTGCAGGAAAACTAGTTGGAAATGGAACAGCAGTCAAGATCAAACAGGAGCCAATAGAAAAAGCAATAGCATCATCTCCGGCGATAGCAGCAGTTAGAAAAACGACAACGGAACAGTCCGTCGATAAATCGACAGTATCATCTTCAGTGATAATACCAACAATTGGAAAAACGACAACGGAGCAGTCCGTCGATAAATCGACAGTATCACCTTCAGTGATAATACCAACAATTGGAAAAACGAAAACGAAGCAGTCCATCGATAAATCGACAGTATCATCTTCAGCGACAATACCAACAATTGGAAAAACAACAACGGAGCCGTCCGTCGATAAATCGTCCGCATTATCTTCAGCGAAATCAGCAGCATCATCTTCGGAGATAATACCAGTAGTTGAAAAGACGACATTGAAAGAGTCTGTCGTCACTAAATCGACCGTATTATCTCCAGTGATATCAGCAGTTGGAAAGTCAACAACGGAGCAGTCCGTCGATAAATCGACCTCATTATCCTCAGCGAAACCAGCAGTTGGAAATACAACGACGGTGGCGACAAGCATTAAACAGGAGTCAGTCGACAAGTAAATCGATGGAAGCTTAAAATAATATAGATGTGAATGGAAGAGTACGTGCGCCATTCATTTGAGCTAATAATAATGATATTGGATTGTTTTATGATGATTCTTTTTATGTGAACGAAAATTTTGTATAGTATGAACCTAGCTTCTATAGATTACTCTACTATTATTATTATTGCTTGTTTTTTTTTCAATATTTAAAAAGTGATTTGAATATGCATAGATTGAAATGCCGCCGGTCGTGTAGAAAAGGAGCTACTGTAGTCGTCATAAGGCTAATGAAATGACTAGTGATGTATTATAAATGTAGTTGCTTTATATGACGTGATGTGATGTGATGTGATCTCTAGCTAGAATGAATGAATGAAAATAGTATAGAATTTATATCAAAATTTACAAATTTTCGACAGCCCAGATTCCGAACGCGATTGTAAGAGCGACACCACCGAAACTGAAGATAAGAATTGGTGCATCACCTCCATCGAGAGTAGTACCAACACGATCTCCAACTTTCTTTGCATATCGACGACGTGGACCAGAACATTGTGGACAACGAAAACCGGGGGTTTGTTCTTCGAAGAACAAATCAGCGCATTCGGCCTGCGAAGTTTTAAAATTGATTAAATAATAAAATAAGATAAATTTTTTGGGAAAATTGACAATGTTAGACCCAAGATAAAACGATTTTCATCAACATAGCTCTTCTTCCATCGAATTAAATTTGTTGCTGCGTAATCAATCACCATCATATAAGTTACAGCACTATTAATAAAATCATACATTTAACTTACCCTGTTATAAATGTATCCACAGTCCTTGCAAACCCATTCTCCCTCCCAATACATAGCTGCTTTTTCGGCTTCTTCTGCCTTTTGTGCCTTTGACTTCTTTTTACCAAATACATTCAAACTTGTGTTACTCGTCCTACTAACTGCCGATGACGTTATACTGGACGCAATCGAAGATGGACGAACAACAAATGCAGATGTTGTCGCTACTGATAAACATAGTAACGCGAAGATAATTGAGATGATGGAGGTGGATGATTTCATGATTAATATTATATTACGGTAGCAAGCGGAAAAAGAGGAGGTCGTTTGTTATGATCGGTTCTTTTGAATTAAATTGTGTCAATGCATTTTTTTTTTATTATTGAAAGTTTGTCGTGTTATCCCGTAGGTATTCTTTTACTGCAAGAATAAAAAAAGAAAAAGGCGCATAATATATTCAATTAATGATTGATGATGTGTTTGATGTGTGTGCTGTAGCGTGGTAACTGTGTGTTACCGGTAGATGGGTTTCTTGTATGCTGGTGTCCTGACGTCACCCACAAGATTTCCACGACTGATAATACGTTATTAACGACGGCACAATTGTCATCCCAAGAAATATCAAAATATTACAGTATTAATATAGTAGTGGTAGTGGTAGTGGTAGTTTCGGTTGAAGGACGCACAATTCCAATTAAAAACTTTTTGTATTCTGTTATCAATCATAACACAAACAGAGCTGGTAACATAGTAGAGTCTATATACGGTATCTACATCAATTTTCAAAAGAGAGAAGGAACCAAATTCATATTTTGTTTACAATGAGAGCGAGAATAAAATTTCCGAACTTCGCGATAGCGAGAAGAGAACAACATGGTTGGACTACTCGACGATCGGTGGATAATATCCATTTTTCCAAAGAAATGCGGATAACAGCAACGAAGACGACGACGACGACGACGACGAGATTGTTTTCGTTATCGTTTCATCAATCGAGGATGACAGCATTATCATTCGAAAAATTACCAATACCAACGCGATGTTGCTACTTTTCGTCATTACAAACAAGTAACGATGTTGACAATTCAGATTCTAACGACAATTCAGATTATAATGATTATGATTATGATGATAGTAATATTGCTGATGATCACGATCATGACCACGACGACGAAAATAATACTAAAAGACGTATTTGGTTGGATCCGAAGGCGCTTCTCTCGGATCGTACTAGTCGTTTTATCAATCAACCACTTGGTTCGTTACATCATTTAGATATCAAACTTGCTTCGGTAGATTTAATACGAGAATGTGGAAAACTTAATTCCTTTGAGGGAATGAAGATGGCATCTGATCTTCTTGAACGGATGATTGAAGAAAAAAAACACGTCAATTTAGAAATGAACAATAGTAGTAATAATAATAATAATAATGGGTCTACATCTAGTATCCTTATCGTTCCCGATCGTACATTCAAAATGGTTATGTATGGATGGGCCAACATATGTAAAAAGTGTCTATTGCCCCACAAAGAATGCGAGAAGTATTAGATTTGATGATCCAAGAAGCAGAATATGATAAGTCGATAAAACAAGAAATGGAGACCAACAGAATTAAAAACGAAGAAAGCAACAACAGTGGTGACGACGACAACAAAAACAAAAACAACACACAGGATAATGATAATTTATTTGAAGGATTATCCTGTGAGCCAACGGTCGATATATATAATACTCTTCTTCAAGGGCTATCGCAAGCAGCATCACGGTCTATTCAAGCCGCAATAGAAGCTGAACATGCACTAAAAACAATGAAGAAGATGAATAGGAATCGAGGATGGCATACCAAGCCAAACACTCGAAGTTACTCGCTGGTCATGAATGCTTACGCAAAAACTAAGCATGTTACGGCTGGAGAACGGGCTGAATCTGTGCTACGAAAAATGATTCAATGCTACGAAGAAGAACAAGAAACATATTTTGAAGAGTACGGAGTACACTATGATATATTCGATACACATACTAACGAAAGAAACATTGTTACCCCTGATACCATTGCATATAGTATAGTTATTCAAGCATACGGACAAAGTGATTCGGACGATGCTGCCGGAAAAGCTTTAAATTTACTCAATGAATTGATCAATTCGGACAATCCGATGTTACAGCCCGATGCATTTGCTTTTGCGAATACAATTAATGCCTTCTCTAGAAAGGCTGCCAAATTACAATCTCCCCATGCTAGATTCGAAGCAGCACAACAAGCAGAAGACATCCTTTGGATGATGGTAGATGAGATTAAAAAGAGACCACAAATGGAGGTGACTGACGATAATACTGATGGATCGTTGGAGGATAGTCAACAGTCATCTAACCGGTTGTCTGGTAGCATTGTTCCCTTTAATTCATGCTTGAATGCGTGGGCCCAAAGTTTTACACGTGAGTCGCCACACCGTGCCGATGATTTGCTCCAACGAATGTTAGATCCTGAACTACAATCGCTTGCTCAGATTTATCCTAATGCAGTATCTTTCAACACCTGCATGCTTGCCTGGTCCAAATCATCAAAATTTGAAGAAGGGTCTTCTGCTCCAGAACGGGCGGAAGAACTTTTAAATTTACTCAGAGAAATTTCTAAAGGGGATGATGATGACAATTCACATGACAAGCAGAATTCGAAACTTCGTCCTGATGTTCGATCATATGTGACTGTGATGAACGCATACGCAATATCGCATAGAAAAGATAGTGTCTTTCACACTTATCGACTGTTGAAGGATCTTATCCAAGACGTTCGGGAAGGATTCTTTGACACTGGTGACAACAAAGATAAGATAAATGCGTCTCCCTTTACGATTCTGTTCAAAGCTGTTGCGAATACGAAGAAAATTGACATGAGTTCTAATGAATTAGAAGATTTGGCCTTTGGTCCTCTAGATGGAGATGAGGAAGAATTGTCAGAGGTGATAGACCCCTACTCGATTGCCCTAAAAACGTATTCAGATCTATTAAAGGACGCACACGATTGGGTGTGCGTGCAGATCATTTTGCTTTTTCTGAATGTTGGCTGTCGTGGAAGCACATACCGATGCTGAATCTATCGAAAGAAGACAGCGAATCGAAGAAATTTTTCACGATGCCTGCCAGGCGGGACATGTGAGTTCTATGGTAGTCCGCGCTATGCAAAAAGCATGTCCGAATGATATCATGCTCAAAGATCTTCTGCAGCTACGTGGAAATGATACGGTTGTATCAATTGAAAGTATCAACAGATTCCCTAAACAATGGACTGCTCGTGTCTCACAAGAATTTCGTAGGGTGAGTAGTCGTAGTGAACATTTTCGGAAGCAGACGAATTTCTTCGGTGCCAACAACAGTAAGAAAAATAACAACAGCAGCAGCAAGAAGAAACACAGCAAGAAGGGTTCGTTTCGCAAGAATATTATAAAACGAAAATAAACGAGACTGAGTTCGTTTCTCTCTATTTTATTTTATTGAAAAATTGAAATCAAAAGATTGAGTAAAAATAACAATAATAATAATAAAGATAATAGATAGCGACTTCATGAATTATATTTGACTTTACTTCGTGTATCGGGAGCAGTTTCCATCAATGTTTTGACACTTCGATGCGCGTTAGCATCCCAATTCATTTTTTGTTTCGTTATGGGCAAGATTCTACGTATCGATTTCAAATGATCACTTGTGACAGAGTCCTTCATGGATGCTAGAATTTCCAATATGATCATTTCCCATTTCGTAATTTGTTGGACAATCCCATCTTCCAAAGATGGTTCCTCGTCCGATTTACAAGAGGCCTCCTTCCCCACCGTTATACGTGGAAATTCTTTTGTAATTTTTAGTTGTACGTTCCCATCTTCGTATGCGCACGAATGTACAACGACGTGTCCAGAAATTTCTCCAACACCTAGTTCTACCTTATCAATTGTCCAGGTGGCCGTCCAGCAACCAGAATATTGATTGGGTGTATCAATCTTTTCGGCGTATGTGTGTACGAGTAATTGGTTGCTATTGTTTTTGTCCGTCGTCATTGCAATACGTGCCGCCGATACTCCTGGTTTGCTCAAGAAGTTAGCATTCTGATATTGTTTTAGTTTCTCGTGCAATGGTTTTGCTATTGGATGGTCCAGTTCCAATTCATCGCTTATATTTGCATCGTCGATACATTGTAATTCCTTTAACTCGTCTTGTACTTCTGTCAACCAAGAATCGCTACCAGAAATTGTCTGATTTCCAAGTTTCTTTATATTTTCAGCAACATCATCGACCTGACCTGGGGCTGCTGCTCGTAGGATTTTCTTTGCGGCTTCTTCGTCTGACATGGCGTTTATTTCGGTGATTATGGAATGTTACCCCTTTTCTGTTGATCATCCTCATTCTCATCTGATAATAATTAAGCTTCGAAGCTGGTCGTGCCCTACCGCTACTGTAACGACTGTTTTCTTGATGTGCTTTTTTGTGATGACCTAAAAAAAATAAAGGCAGGATAAATTAGGACTAAATCATACCTTTATTCACTATCTACTAGGGACTGAATCATTATCTCACTTTACTATTTTTAATGTCCGCCACTCATTTTTTTGTTAGCACTTCGACAATCTTTTGGATCCCTCGAAACTGAAGATAATACAGTATTGTATGATGATGATGTGCTGAAAGCCCTTGATTTTTGTGGCTAACTCACATAACCATAATAATTATTTGACAACATCCAACATCATGTGTAGGATATGACTACGACTACTCTAGCGAGATGACTTAATGGTCGTCTTTGATTAGACGATGGTAATAACCACGACACGTAAGTTAACAAGATGATTTCCATGTGCAAGTGCATTACTGACTGTATTGACATGTTTTTATTGTCTTGTTGTTGTTGAAAGACCCAAAGGACGAAATTCTTGCTTTATACCAACCACAAACATTCATGCGTGTCAACTGACTTTAACCGTGATCTCAACAAAGTATCTGATGGATATTGACAACAACAACAAAACGATCTTTGTACTTAATGTATCCATTTGACGAAATTCAATCACGTTGTTTGCTTACCCGTTCACATTTTCATTTTCCCCCAGTTTCAGACTCATTGAAGATGATGATGTACTGACATTGAAAAATGAAAGTCTGATTTCGAAAGCTAATCTCGAAATCTAATTTCTTTCTTGGAAAATCCTGTCAATTAAAAGACGAGGAACAATGAAACTTAAGTTTCAATTATGGTAAGTGAATTCTGATGTTATTTCCTACTGTATCATCACCTTAGAGATGATACTATTATTATTTGTACAATTGTTATGACAAAAGATGTGTATCGCGCGACTATACTTCGAGACTACAATACAAACTATCTACTGCAAAGCCATACACTATATAATAAACTATGACTGCCGATGATGACCTACCCTCATAGACCTGTTCTGAAATTACAAAACCGGTTTTTGAACCTGCCCCGAAAGGGGCATGGTGACTTACCAACTTCCCTGTTGAGAAACGAGTGCACCACCAACTTAGGAAATAATAGTTTGATTATTTGTGTAATGGGGTGGATGGATTGTTTGTTTGCTTCGAAAAAGTCGCGATGCGTGTTAGATATTATTTCTGTTCAACCCTTTACATATACCTATACCTTTGACGCTCAATAATCATTCTTTTTCTTTCTCCCTCACAATAATGTGTTGACAGACAGCAGACGATATGATCCAATATTATCATTATTTGCGACGATGAATCATACTATCGGATAGCGAAATAGAAGGAGATACTGATGAGCTCTGGTTAGATCCAAAAATAAGGAAACCAAGTCTGCTTCATTTCGATGGAAGAATATCTCTGATTGTGCTGAATCGGCCGCTTCATATTTATATCTTGCTTTGTCGAGTCCGAATTTTGCGGATAAATGCAACTGGGCCAGGTATTTCGCTTCAGATTCTTGTGCTTACTTCTGACGGACTATAATATGCCTACAGGCGAATGAAACAATATTATTGCACACATAATTCACACAGGATAGACGAATAATGATTTTTTTTCCAAGGTCAATCTTACTTACGTAATTACTGTACCTTGTACAAATATTAATAATCAATTCTAAATCTGTTACTTTTACCTGAAACTTACTACTACTACTTATAGCTAGCATACACGCATAAAAGAGTATGATCGTTCAGTTTGACTATTGTTTTCCCCTGTTAGTTTGGAAGATTAGAATTGTAATAGTTCGCCACTAGATCAGCAGAACAACCTTGTTGTTGCTTTCTACTTTTGATGTTAACATAACCAACAGAGCACTATATATTTTCTTTCATATGTCTGCTTTCATTTACACTACTGTATACAGTATACATCATAATATAATTGTTTATTTCAATGCAATCGATCTGGAATACAATATTGTTGATGCAGTATTAATAATAATAATCCTCCTGCTCTATAGTAGCAATCTCTAGTTATTTTATCACTACCTAGTATGGTGAGTTATCGTTATCAACGTCTCTTTGTAATTTTCTAGCTTGAACACGTGCCATGGCTTTCCTTTTTGCATCCTGTTCTTCAATCCGATGCTTCAAATCTTCAATGTATTCACTAAAATCGGTGTTTGCAGCATTTTTAATAACTTTCCAAAAATCATCAATCCCATCCCCAGTAACAGCTGAAACACCCACAGCGTTTTTACTGAATTCGGTATAGAATTCATCTAATACAAGTGACAGACTACGTGTTAATGAATCATAAAATCCTGATTCACCACCATTATTACTTCCTTCATTCCTTGCATTATCTAACGCATCCTGGAATGCTTCAAAGTCTTTCATCCATTCCATACAGAATTCATGTGAAACAACATCGGTTTTGTTAAAACAAATCACTAATGGCAATCGTGTTCTATAATACATAGAACATGCATATAACATATTACTCATAAATGTATTTGGTGAACTGGCACATCGGACTGTATCAACAACGAATACCATAACAGTTGGAAATGTCGATGCTAACGATTCACTCAAAATGGCACCGGATGCACTCCATGTAAATGCTTCAATCTATTATATATGTAAATATACACATGTATGAATTATAAGGTGAGAAGAAACGACGGATAGGAATAATATATATTTGATATGATTCGAAATTAATTCGGAATATAATATAGAACGACAAAACGTACCTGTCCTGGTGTGTCGACTAATAAAAATTCAGATAATTTGTTTTCATCTGCACGTTGTTCTAAAATATTAATAACCTGATCAAATTTTGTTGCATATAAATTTAATGAGGTCATGATTGCTCCATTGGGTCCGAGATGATGTTGTGACATAACCTGTTTGTAATCAACAGTATCACGGATATCAATTGATGGACTGTATGGTACATCTAAACATGCTGGATCTAAATTAATACAATATGCTGGCATATTCTTCTTCTTCTTTTCGTATTATCTTGTGATGATGGTTCTTTATTATCATCATCATCATCATCATCATCGTTGTTGTTGTTGTTGTTGTTGTTGTCGTCGTCGTCTTTGTTCACAGTATTATCTCCATCTACTTTTTCATTTTCAACTTCTTCTTCGTCGTCGTCATCATCATGCATGGTAGATTCCTGTAACTGCTTCATCAAAGTAGTCTTTCCTGAACCGGCCATTCCAACAATCAACACACAAACTGGTGCTGGTGATTCTTCAGTCTGATCTTCAATTCGTTTTATAACGGGAGGCTCCATTTTCTTTAATCTACTCTTATCTGCACTGGCACTGGCACTGGCGCTAGTACCGGTAGTTGATGCTGATGCCATTGATTCGGTATTCGTGCTCATTGTGGCTAATCGTTAATGTTATAATAGATCTGCCGGTATTAGTTAGGAAATTAAATGAACGGAAAGGTTTTATTGTCCCCATAATTGGGTATTGAGTATTAGACAAAAAATAACACACATTTTTCACTTTCTTTCCTTGGCTGGCCAAAATGAGTCACGACTCAATGAATCACGAACAACTAAACTGTGCGACGATTAAAAAAATGAAAAAGGTATTCAGAAAGTTTTCAAGTTGAAAAGTAAGAATTCATAACTTCAGAACTATGAATTCTAATGAATCAATTCATTATTAATCATTCATCAATCAATCATAATCCTATGCTAGCTCCAGTAATAGAACATTAGCCAATTGGCGTACAAATAAAAAAGCTGAAGGAAAGGCTATAATAAATCTTAGAGGACTTTTAGGCGGCGTAGAAATGCACCCGGTACACATACGAAAACCGTGATTATGCCAACGACACCAACGACGACGACGATGACGTCGATATTTGACATCGATGACGACGATGATGACGATGATGAAATTATTTTGATTTCAACCACTAGGCAACGATATGAAAACCTTCATGGGATTAACAAGAACAATAATTTAAATAATTATAAAATCAACAATAATAATGACAACGGCAATAACGACGACGACGACGACGACGACGAAGATGATGAAATAATCGTAGTCAAGGTACGGCCACCCATGAGCAGAAGAAAAGATGACGATGATGTTGATGGAGGAAGTTTATATCAACGTGCTCAAACTTTCTTTCAGTTCGGTAGAATTATTAGTGGCGATATTATAGAATATCCATCTTCACAATTGTTAACGTTACTACTAATCGTTCTACCAATCATAATGATACAGAGAAAGAAACGATTTTGTGTTGTCCGACAACGACGAAGCAGAACCATCACCGACACTACGAAAGTGCTCACAGTAGGAATAGAAGTGACAACAGAAGTAACAACAAAAGCAACAACAACAGCTGGAACGGAAATGGAAATAACAGCAAACATAGGACACAACAATAATTCTCCCAATGCGTCTTTTGAAAATGGAAATGAAATTGGGGATATTTCAAATGTAAAAGAAGAAGAAGAAGAAGAAGAAGAAGAAGAAAAGATAGCAGGAAAGGCGAAGATTGCGATCGATGGGGTTATAACACAAACACAAACTTGGCAATCTCATCAAATCATTGCTCAGCAGGGTACTTCATCGTCCTCGTTACTGTCATCATCGTCGTCGTCAACGTCAAATATATTAACAAATGAACAACGTGATAACAGTAGTCAAGCACAAAAACTTCAAATGGTACGACAAATAGCAAAAGATATTCGTCTAGTACAAGATGTATTAATCGAGCATTCACTCGACCCATCGATGGCACCACAACTTGCTATTAGTTTACAATCGTCTCAACATATTGTAGAATCTCAACGTGATATATGCTACCAACAGGCTATGTTCGATGCACATCAACGACAACTTGATCGACAACAATCGGAACGACAGCATAGAGAAAGCTTACAGGGAGTAAAGTACGATCCTAATTGGAAAGAAAAATTAAAAATCATACGAAACAAATGTTATTATTGGAATTTATTAGGATATGGTGGTGTTAGTAGACTTTGGTGGGAGGTAATATTGATACAACAATTGGCACGTTGGGTCATACCCGTTTGGCAGAATTATTATCACAATTACCACAGCGGCATTATGTATGGAAATAATGATCACGAAAACGGTCAACTAGTAGCTTCTGCCTTTATAAAAGATACAATTGCATCGATCCTTACGCAAGTTTGTGATTGTCAATCATCCTGCACCATTGCTGATACAAGTACTGCTGATATGCCAACAACAACGTCAATAAAATCGAATGCATCATGGTTTCCAGCAGCAGCCGCAACAGTTATCATCTCGTTAAACACAAGTATTATGGGTAGTACACTATCAAGTTTCGTGGCGGTCCTATCGAGTATGATGAAACAATTTGTACCGCATAATATGATGATGGAGTATATGACTTGTTATGGGTATTGTATATTATACGGTTCGGTTCTTTTGATGATGACCATGATCCTTCATCAAGGATACGAATCCTATCGGTCCCATCTTTACTGCACCATATAGTGAACATTATATCTATCTCTTTGTTTTATGGCCCCCAACGTACATTTGTGTTGTTTTTGACAACTATGATGAGGATGGTGATGGTGATGATAGTCACCGTGGATGATCATAATGATGATGCAAATATTAGCAGTAATAGTACCGCTGGCCTACAACAACAGCAACAACAACATCAATATCTAAGTAGTTATAGCATGATGGGATGCTCGTTTCTACTTGTTTCATTGTGGATACTAATGCCTCTTTTAAGTTGGATACGAACCTGTACCCTATATCATAAAGTGGAACGATGTGTGAAAAATGCTAGTCCAGTTGATTTTGAAACGTCTTTTGGTAAAGGTGTGCTGAACTGAAACGGTGGCGTTGGGAACAGATTTTGGTACGATATATTCTCCTATCGATGTATCTACATTAGTCATGTGGGAAAGTATGGAATAGACATGTATATATATAGGTCTAGACTATAGGCTATATATATACATCCTATATATATATATATATATTATATGTAACGAGTTTAAACTATAGACCTTTGAGAATCTTCCGTACTTGACACATGGGACATTGCATACATTACTAGCTAGTGAATTGTTCTGCATAATCTTGTTTTCATATATAAGGTTTTAAAGTGCAGTAGATGAAAATTATCACGAAAATATATATTGCCAAGATAAATATTTTGCTCAAGAATCCTTCTGATGTAGCTGTGCATGCTTTGGGAGCACTGCTTGGAAAAGTATCCGACCATTATTTGGTCGAATGGTTAACTTGTGAACTATTCCTATCTTACTGTATCTCTGTAAACTGCAACTGCTCTGTTCTCAGTTTACCATATCGAACTTGAAACTGTTCTGTTCTCACTTTAGTGACTCAATTTCGGTTCAGTCTTGGCGGAACATTATAGATTTCGGCGTAAAAAATCAAATTAAAAATTCGCTTTTTGTTCAAACTCGAAAACAGATAATAATCATTGATCATAATATTCATTTCAGATTTTGGAGGAGAGAAAGTAAACAGCAACGAAGTTACATACTACATCGACTACAGTAGAGAGCAATGACTTTGCTAAGCAAGAAAATGACAGTGCCAATGAAAACGACTATCCTTCCAATGCTTGTAATAATAATATCTGGTATATTAACAACATTATTGTTTTTCAGATCGCTGGACAGTAACGTCACGAGGAAACTTTCTGAAGATGGTAGCTACATATATACTGCTTTCGATAGTGCTTCTTGGGCTATCACTTCTAGATCTCTTTCGCCTATATTAGGGACCGATAAGCAATCCCTTTACGATAATTATATTGTTCAATGTAATGAGGCAATAACAAAGGAGAATGATGACAATGGTAAAACAACCGCACCAGATGTTTGCACTGTAATGGATGAAAGCCGTCTGAAAATGAATGCAAATCAGCCAAAGTCTGTTTTTAATTATACCAAAGATGGCTATACCAAGACACGAGTACCATCAGATCTGTTTGATCTGATTAAAGAATTTTTCAATAGGAATCGACATCTTGCTAAAATCGAATGGCAATCACATACTGTGTATCATAATGCATGGATTGCACCCCCTACGATGGTAGGTCTTGATAAAGACAAAGCATTACAAAATCAAATACAAGAACAAATGAAGCCAATTTTAGAAGAATGGACGGGTCAGCATTTGAGCCCTGTCAGTACATATGGTATTCGAATGTATCATAATGGATCTATCCTAGCACCTCACGTAGATAGAATGCCATTGGTAGCATCAGTAATCAGTAAGTAAGATCGTTATATCTTGTTTTTGAGCTTAAGAATTGAAAATAAGCAACGATAGTAAAATTGATGCATATTCAATAGTTTTTATTAACTCATACTTTATTGTTTGGTTTTCACTTTGTTTTTACATTTGCTTTCATAATAACAGTCCAAGTTGACCAAGATGTGGACGAACCATGGCCACTTGAGGTATATGGTCACGATGACAAGGCAACGAATATAACTATGGAACCAGGTACGTCGAAGTTTGTCAAAGGGCATATATTTATAAGATAAATTCCGATGCCGCTCTTAACGTCGCTCTCTCTCTCTCTCTCTCTCTCTCTCTCTCTCTTCGCTTTGTAATGTGTAATTTCAGGTGATATGGTATTATATGAAAGTCATTCTGTCATCCATGGAAGACCATTTCCGATGATTGGTAACTTTTTTGCGAATTGTTTCATTCATTTTGAACCATATGCACCGCTTGAGGGAGAGGCGCATGATCCAAATTCAGATATTCCACCATATATTGTAGAAGACTCTATATGGGAAAATGAATGGAAAATTGCTAATCCTGACGGATGGAAATTCGTAAGTATTGTCCTGCCCTTCTTTCTTTGTAGTAAATTTGTTTCTGTTTTTGTTCTTGTTTTTTGAGCACAAGATGATTGCTTTTGATCCTAATAATAGCGTTTCTTTTTGTCCTTCCAGAAAAAGTATGATGATGATTTTAAAACATTAGTTGAATACGGTAATGTGATAAAAGTCGAGGCATTGTTTCGCGATAATCCAGATTTAGTACACGAAAAAGATGAAAATGGATGGACTTGCATTCACGAAGCCTCCCGTGGTGGACACCTTGAGATGGTCGAATTGATACTCAAGCATGGGGTAGACAAAGATCTTCTAACGAAGACAGGTGTGACTCCATTAAATATTGCTCTAGCGTTTTTAGAAGTAGACCACAAACTGATAGAATTTTTCAATGATATAGGTGCAAAGGATATCGGTCGGAGTAAAAAGCAGGAATTGTAGGTTCGAATTTAGATGAAGTTAAATTCTTTAAAAAAACACAACTTTCTTAAAGCCAAAGGAAATATATAGACGTTTTGTGTAACATCACATTCTTTAAAAAGTGTTGATAGCATAATATATAGTTTGTTACTATTAGATAATTACTGAAATGCGTCTGGCTCATCAAAGAAGCTCTTCTTTTCATCTGTTTCTGTTGACGAGATCATCTCATCGGATGGAATATTTCTAACTTCTTCATCTAGCACTGCATCGCTATCAGAAGAAAATAATCCCTGCAAAGTTTTTTTGGTCGTAAGACGCCTCATTTCAGCCTGCATAAAATATTTCAGTAGTTTGCATCGAGCTTTGTGGTCTTCTGCTTCAATAATCTTTTGCATTGTAAGCGACGACTCAAGTACCAAGGGTTGAAGCTCTATAGCCATACGCTTTTGTAGTTCTTGCAGCTCCTGCTGCAGCTCTTCTGTTAAGTCACCGAAGCCAATAGCGCTAAGAAGAACACAAAAAGTAATGTTGAGACTGCGACTATTATAATACCATACCCACGAAAAAAGGGAAAAAATCACACGAACGATGAACAAATATCGTAACCTCTGTCAGTACAGCTTCTTTCAATAACATACCTAGGTAATTCATCTTGCTGCAGACCTCTTTCCTTTTTAAGGAAATCTTTTAGTTTATCTTGAAATTCTTGTTGCAATTCATTTTGACGCGCCATGAGTCGTTGTTCTACGAAGCTCTGCCACAAACGAATCGTTTGCCAAAGTCCATCTTCGTCCGGCCCTTCTTTGACGGCAAGCGTGTTTGAAGCCGCCTTGGTAAAACGAACATCTTCCTCCAATTCGTGTTGAAGATCTACAAGCTCTCCGAAAATATTACACAACTCCTTTTCTTCCTTATTAGTTGCTGCAGCGACTACAGCACCATAAACTTCGTCCAATTCCGGTCCATCATTTTCTCCTGAATCGTCCTTTCCCGAATCGTCATGGATTGTTCCTTCAATCTTTAAATATGTATCTCTCATCGCCCATGCCTCTGGATTTAATACTTTATCGATAGTGACACGGCCTGTCACTTTGTGAGTACAAATGTATTTAATTTGATCTTCAGTTTGTTCACTAACTTCTTTCAAATCTTCTAACTCAAATACGACTCCAGTCTTTGCGAAGCGCCCTGATTCAGTAGGATGACTAGTGACGACAACAAATCTTTTGCTACCATTCATTAGTATATCAGTATACATCTGTCTATATCGCGGTTCAAAAATATTTAACACATGCTCTGTGTTTGGAGTGTAAACAATACCACCAAGCGGGAAAAGTGGGAGTATTGTTGAGCCCTAAATAAGAAGAGAGATAAATATCAAAGATAGATACGAAATTTGAGGGGAATTGAAGATATTTATACGGTATACACATATTTTTGTCAACGAAATTTAACGAAAGAGACGAAATGAATACAATACAAGGAATTGTTCGTCGGTGATGCTCGAATTAACGTACTTCTTTGGTTGATTCGATTGGCATGTTATCCCCCTTGGAACCCTCAACGGAAGGAAGCCACGAAACACTATCGATTCCTTTTGCTAGTGGCCCTTCTTCTGCGTCGTCGTCGTAATCGTCTTCTTCGTCGTCATCTGATCCAGCAAATCGGGGTATCAGAGATCCTCGATGAATTACTTGTTGGTGACGATTTCCGATAAATGTGCTAGATTCCAAATACAGAGTTCTCCCTGCCGGGCACGTTGATGGAAGTAAGAAAGCATCAGCTTTATGTTTCTGCAGCAGGACCAGCGATAGAGAGACACCAAAGAGAAATTTCATTTTTTATTATATCTATAAAGTACGCGATTTTAATTAAGTCGATATGCCTTATTTTCATTTATGGCAAATCTAGGATAGTGTGTGTATCTATCAGCCAGTAGTGCGAATAGGTCTGGTATTGGTTGACTTTTTGTTGTTGTGGTAATAATGATGCTGAGATACTTGTACAACTTAAACTTTTGATCCTCACGATACAGTATGCAAAAGTTGTGCCATTGCTTTCCAACGCATCATCCGTCATGGTCGAGAGATGCATGGCTGAGTTTTTGTGTGATTGAATCTTCTTTACGCGGGACAAGATCTTCGTTTAGGGCTCACGGTAAATCAAGCAAAGTAAGAAATTTTAGAAAAGGCATTCTAGATAACATATTATTCCCAACACTATCTGTACATACATCATTAGCATAGCATTCACAGTGTATGTCAGTATAATTAGTAGTTAGATAATCAACCATTGTTGTTGTATAGTAGTAGATTAGAAACATATGCTCTCTCACTCACTCACTCACTCACTCACACACACACTCACTCACACACTCACTCACACACTCACACACTCACTAGTTTAGATTATATGAGTCAATAATTGCACAATCAAGCTACAATAGTGAGCCAAGTATTATACCAAATTGAACAACATCCACCTGAACAAGTCTACATAATATGGCGTAACCGTCAAAGATGTGTACCACAGTCAAACATAAAAATAATACAAACTACATAGAATTGAACATACTAGTATCATACTCAAATGTATTCACAGGAATAAGACATTTTAAAAAAGTTAACACACTGTTAAAAGGATCATTATAACAGCTCAACTGCAGGAACAGTTCATGTATGTCAAAACGTCAAAACCACAGTTGCTAAGGTAAGAGAAACAACAACTTACTCTCACAATGCTGACATTTTTCAAAATGAAGACATAGATAGAGATACAATGTAGGAATGTTTTTAAATGTCATTGACTATTGTTACTAGATTGAGAAAACGCTGTAACTTCATACAAAGATATAGTTTCTTTCATTCAGAAAACGCATCTGATACCCAAACTGCATGTGCATTTACTACTACACTATCATTAATCAGTCCAATCAATTCTAATTGGTCGTCCCAGAAGATTCTTTCCGTTCAAAGTAGCTCCCTTTTCGCACGCCTCTGTCTTCCAAAACTCCACGAAACCACATCCTTTGAAGTCGCCCGATTCTTTGTGGTGCAACCAACGAACAGCCTTCACTTCAGCATCAACAGTCCCAAAAAATTTGATAATTCCTTCGTCGTCAATATCGTACGAAAGATTACCGATAAATAATTTTAAACAGTCATCGGGCTTAGCGCTCATAGCCTTCGTACCCGTCCCTCCAGCTTGTCCTCCAGTAGTACTGCCACCACTAATCACTTTTTTCGGTGGAGGCCAAACATCGCCTTCTCTAGCTTCGGCGAAGTTGATTTTAAGAGGCCGCCCGATCAATTTTGAACCTGCCATTGCCACAGCATCGGCAGCAGAAGTAGAATTGTCCATTTCTATAAAAGCCGATCCATAAAACTTTCCAGTCTCTTTATCCGTGATCCATTTGATGTGAGTGACTTCACCAGGGAAAAAGGCACCGAGTGAACTTTCGTCTACGGAAAATGGGAGGTTACCAAGGAAGAGACGAGTAACGCCTTGGGGATTACCCTTGCACGGCATATTCTTTTCGGATGACGAAGATGAACTAGTTTTGCTTTGATCCTTAATGGCAGAGTCTTCGTCTTGTGTTTCTTTCCCTCCATTCTCCACGGAGATTGCATCGGCAGCATCTTCACTGTTATTCCCACTATCTTTATCATCATCGATTTCAGATGTTTCGTGGTCTGTCTTCTGTTTTTTCTTTTCTTTCTTTTCTTTCTTTTTCTTTTTACTTTTTCCTTCATCTTCTTCATTTGTGGATGATGATTTTCGCTTTTTCTTGTTGATCTTTGCTTTTATAAGGCTGATGGTCCCATCTGCTTCCAATTTCACCTTTCCCGATTCTTCCATGTTCTGAATTGCCTTCTTGAATAATTTCTTGGAGCTCTTGTCACTTTCGTCCAATTGCAACGATAACAATACCATTTTACGAAGCTTCTTGACCTGCTTGATTTCTGAAGATTCTAATATGGAACTGATGGATTTGTTCCAATCCACACTATCATCGATGCTTGATGATGACGGCATGTTATCGATTTGAATTCTAAGATAATTCTATTCAAGATGATTACAGTATATTCTCGGCTCTATCGGTCAGTTCGTTAATATGTTTGTAAAGCAACCACAAGAGTTTAAACTAAAATCTTTGAAATAATAATAAAAAATGAGAAAGTTTATCAAAAATCTCGAGAAAGTTGAAATGGAGAGGTTCTCAGCGTTAGTGACTTAATCAGTCACTAGAGTCACGCATCTACAGTATGTTCGCTTCAATTTGTATATCCGAGGCCACGTCTGTTTGTTGTACGGTGATTTTTTTAACTTTTTACTCTGACTACGAGTACGACTACACTCTACGAAGTACATTAGTCTTGTCCAAAAAAGTCTTTTAAAGATCTATATCAATTGTTTTTCCAATTAGAGAATGAAAAATGCAGCCTACAAAAATCAGTAAGAATCTAATCTGTTTAAATGTTTGTATTCTTATTTTTCTTAAATACGATAGAAACGTGTTTCGTGTAATTTAATTAATTTAAATATCGTTCATTCGTGGTCGTACAGTACTACTTTATGTTGACCCAATCATTATCCAGAACCGGTTGCTTCTTGAAAGTACTCTCGCGTTGTTTGGCTATCCATTATTGAATCATAATCGACTAATCTCCATGTAAAAGTAACAGGTTGAGATCCCGGAACATGGCTTTCATATGCTAGCCGTCCCATGCATGTGTAGGGGAGAAGTTTTTTCGTCTGTGCATCATTATGTCGACACCATAGAATGATTCTACTAGATGATATAGAAGAATTATTTGACGCTGTTTCCTTTCCCATGTGAATTAATCTCTGAATAACTGGAGAATCTTCCCTCATTTTGCTACCCCCAAACCAAGATACACACCGTCCGTTTGAAGAGAAATCATTTGGTCCTCCTAAATTAATCCAGAGATATATTGAATTCTTCCATTCTTGTACGCCACAGTACTTATTGAAAGAAAGACGGGAGACTCCCTGTAATCGATGTACGTCGTCTGGGTAAGCTACTTCACTAAAAGTGTTGTGAATCACAAAATCCTTTCCAAATGTTTCCATCGGCTTACCAAGAAACTTAAGAACAAGTTTAGATGTATCCAGTGAAATTGAACGGACTGAATTGGCTGCAGGTTCTGATATCGATGATGATTTTTTTGAGGATATTATCTTCTTTTTCAACTGTTTATCCATATTAAATATCCTTTCGTCGGCATCATTATCATCGTCATCGTCGAGTACGGTCAATGAACGTTTCGTCCCACGCTGATGATGTCTTTTCGTATCATTCAAAAGAGTATTGCTGACTTCCATATAATTCGCTTTGATCGGCTGACCCGATATTCTTGACGAGCGTCGACTAGGCGTCACTATAGCTAGTATACTTGGTGTACTATGTTTCTTATTATTGCTCCTTGTTGTTGTTCTTGTTTTTGCTTTTGGAAAAGTATACAGTCCTAATTCCTTCAATCTGGCTTGATTACGAGCGATCTTGGCCGCCCTCAACGCCAAATATGGATTACCACACACATCATCATTGCTGTTATTATTCGTTTCTTCCTCCATCGTTTTCCAAAAGTGATAGCTTAGTTAGCTTAGAAGAAGTGGAGATCAATATGCGACGTTGATCTTCTTTTCTCATGTGCGTTCATGGTTTCTCATGGTCGATGCATGGATCGATGTCGAGGTGTGAGGAAAGAGAAATACAAACGAGAAAAATCATTGTAAAAAGGCGCGACGATCTTCCGCGCTCTGTTTCATGCGCGCGTAAATGAAATCTCCTTTCGAGTACCTCCACGATTCAATTTTTTCGACTCAAACAGAACTGCTGCGTAGATGATGACACATGAATGATATAATCAAGATCGAATTTTGAGTTTTACACGGAGGAAACACCGCGAGAAAAAAGAACAACGAAGGCGTCAACTCTTACTTAATAATTTCTTCTATCCGCTTTCTGCTTTAATATTCTGGTCCTATCAACGGAAGCTGCTGTCAGTCTAGTACATATTACAACAACAACAACAACTAGACTTGGAAGAGATACAATTGAAAAAGCAATATAAATACTACTCGTACAATCACAACTATCAACCATGAGCAAACCATTTAAGGAAGAACACCCACTAGGTGAGATATTTTGAGTATAAACATATATCAGAATAGTGTCGCTTTTGACACGTCGAAGATTTTGTTTTGCTGATAAACTAGAACAGTGATGTATGCTCACGTTTCTTTTTTTTTTTCTTGTCCTTGTACGTGACAGAAAAGAGAAAGTCGGAAGCCGAACGCATCCGAGCCAAATACCCAGACCGTGTTCCGGTTATTTGTGAAAAGGCAGATCGATCAGATATTCCAGATATTGATAAAAAGAAATATTTGGTACCAGCCGATCTTACCGTTGGTCAGTATCATTACGTAAGTTAAATGAATGAATAAAATTAATACCTAACTTACTCTAAACTAATTTATATAAATAAATTAATAACTAATACCTTTAATCAATGCTTGACTTGTTATTCTATTTTTCTAATATTACAGGTGATCCGAAAGAGAATTAAATTAGCACCAGAAAAAGCATTGTTCTTATTCTGTGGTAATTCTATTCCTCCAAATGCCGCTTTAATGTCTACAGTATACGAGGAACAAAAAGATGAAGATGGATTTCTTTACATTCAATACAGTGGGGAGTCAACATTTGGTTTTGGAAAAGTAGAAGAAGAGATAGAAGAATATAAAGAAGAATGAAGGAAGAAAAAAACGTTTATTATGTCACTCATAACATTAAGAGAACGAGAATAACGTACGAGGAAGTATCGATTTCTGTTATATAATTAGAGCTAGTTCGTTTCTAGGAGGCTGGTTCATTTCATACGCATGGAAACGGATACATGGGGGTATATATATATATATATATATATATATATAAAAGTCGTTTCTTTTTGGCATTCATAAATTACAATTTCAAATGTATAAAATAGATGACAATGTAATTATTATTTTTGTTGTTTCACCAAAGTCTTCCGTACGAATAACAAACTTTTAATAGTACAGTTTAATAAATACTGCACTGTCTGGTATAATAACACACAAGCACATAAAAATGTTTCATCAAATACTAGGTTAGATTCAATCTGATTTTAGTCTATGATACCAATCTGAGCTCCGCATATATATTTGTATCTTATATGTGTATTAACTGTAGTTGTTATCCAATTTTATTTTCGTAACACAATTACTACTCTACTATAAGCTATAGGAACAATACAGCAGTGGGTGCTGGTTACTACGAATTTTGAATAGAACTCCAAAAACTACAACTAAAATAGTTTAGGTTTAATCTGTTTTTCTAGTAATATATATATAAATCGTTATTATAATAATTATGCACTATCGACCACCACACATAAATCGATCCCAGAAACCCCAGCAAATGAATTAAGTGTGATGTACAGTCTATGGATGTTATCTAGACCAAGGTCGACATTTTGAAATCCGTTCTGACCTACAGATACCAAATTAATCTTTTCTGCAGTTCCATCATTGTGTACCGCCAGTATTTCATTTTCTTCACCAATGATATTTAATAATTCTATACTATCAACTTTCGTCCATTTATTATGAAAGTCAAAGGTAAGGACACCACCAAGTAACGATTCAGATGATGTTCCTTCGCTGCTGCCGATGTTGATACCTGTATTTGTACTAGTATTTGGAGAACCGGGCACTCGAGATGGAATCAAAACCTTTTCAAGTCGTTGACAATTTTCTCCCGGTTGTCCTTCCCTACCACCCCTTCCAACTCCGAATCCTCCACAATCGAAGTTAGGTGAGCCAAGGGAAAAAATATCACTACTACCTTCTAATCCGTTCGTATTTACATTTGAGGAATCAAAAATCATTGGATGGATGTCCTTTTCCCCATTGTGACCCTCGGCGTGAATCATAACACCATACGTGTGGAACCATTCCCCATTCACGAAAAGACCACCGAACATTGTTCTTCCATTGGAAGCTTTAGCAAAGTCCAGTCTAACACGTTGACAAACAGGAACTATACCATCCTGTTTGTTACCATCTTTAGATCCACTCAAAAGTTGTGGTGACGATTTGTATTGATCTTGTTCTTGTATTAATTGTTCAAGATCTGGTTGTAATACTATATCGTTCTGTCCAGGTCCATTTGAATGTCTTCGAAGTTGACGCACAGGTACGCCCCTACCCGATTGATTAGACTTGCTATTTTCTTGTTCAGTTGTCACGATAAAGGAATCTTGGAGAGTCGCCGTTGCTACTGTTGCTTTTGCAATAACACAAACAACAGCAAACCATGCTGGGACAGTAGCCAACCAACACCGCATTCTACCGATCCAAAGATTGAATACAAGAAGCTGTCTAGAATTATCCTTATAAAGCTTTTGTATCAAAGTGGATAGTTTGAACTTTCAGAAACGAATGTTGTTTGAATATAAAAGAATTAATGGTACGGATAGCATTCATTGTAATAGTATACAATTTAGTACAGTACTGTACTGTACAACATTTTGCTTTTTTTTTCGGCGCGGAATTTTTAGTACACGACTCGCTCGACAAAAAAATTCCTAGAAATTTGAGAACATTCTTCTCAATTCTCAATTCTTATTCTCCATCTATTTGACAACAATCCCATCATATACTGTCGTCGATTATCAATCAGTTGCGGTAAAAGGTAGAACACATCAACGAAAGAATTAACTAGTTTACGACATCACCTGCACCATCATCGTTCATCATCAACAATAATAGGAACGTCGTTGACGTTGACAAAGAAGTAGGCGATTTACAACATCATTATTCTTAGCTAGACAACCAATCATCCAAGATATTATTACAAGTATTGCAATAGTTTATCACCCTCCCTTACAGTCGACCAACGCACTTAACAGCCAACCGGAAAGAGATGTCTTCAATTGTAATCGCATCAATCGCTCGTACTCCGATAGCCAAATTTTGTGTACGTGACAAATGATAACAATATCCTGTCGAACGAGGATGCTATCAAAAATGATATTCAAAATCGAAAATGATTCTTGGTTCGATTCATTCACATTTTCCGTCATTGTTACTATTATCTTTCATTTCTCATTCACCTAATGCATACACTTCTTTGTTTTGGTAGGGAAATCTTTCTTCCCTCAAGGGTTCTGAGTTGGCGGCTGTAAGTGAATATACAGAATGAAAAAATACATATTAATGTTCTTCCGGTATAGTATTGGATACAGTATACAGATTTTAATGTTAACGATGATATTGTGTTATTTATCTGACGATACTTTTTCCTATTATTTTTCTTGAAAGTTGGCTATCCGTGGAGCACTGGACAAGCTTCCAAATGACATCCATATTTCAGAATGTATCATGGGCAATGTTGTTAGTGCGGGGATGGGTCAAGCCCCAACGAGGCAAGCAACTCTTTATGCTGGTTTGCCACCAACGACAATTTGCACCACAATAAACAAAGTTTGTGCTTCGGGCATGAAATCTGTTATGATGGCTAGTCAGGCATTACAATGCAGTGGTAGTAATAGTGGTAATATAATTATTGCTGGTGGATTTGAATCTATGTCCAACATTCCGCACTGTTTGAAAAATTCTCGGACTGGGAAAAAGCTCGGTAACTCTGAAGTAGTAGATTTGGTCATCAACGACGGTCTTTGGGATTTATACAATAATCAACACATGGGTATGTGTGGTGAAAAATGTGCTACTGATCACAATTTATCACGAGACGATCAGGATGCGTACACTGTTGAATCCTATAAAAGAGCACAATCAGCACTGGTAGAAGGAGTATTCGAAGAAGTCATTCCCGTAGAAATTGCGCAACGAGGAGGCAACCTACTAATAGTGAATCAAGACGAGGAACCAAATTCTATCAAGATTGAAAAGATTTCAACATCGAAACCCGCCTTTGATCAAAGCAACGGAACAATTACTGCGGCGAATGCTAGCAGTCTGAACGACGGAGCTTGTGCGTTGGTTTTAATGACAGAAAAGGAAGCATTAGATAGAGGGATTGCTCCCTTGGCAAGAATTATAGGCTTTGGTGATGCAGCACAGGATCCAATCAATTTTACGACGACTCCGTCGCTCGCTGTTCCTGTTGCTTTAAATAATGCGGGTATTGAATTATCGGACGTAGACTATCACGAAATAAATGAAGCTTTTAGTGTTGTAGCGTTGGCTAATATGCAGCTACTAAATCTAGATTCGTCAAAGGTCAATGTATTTGGCGGTGCAGTGTCTTTGGGTCATCCAATTGGAATGTCTGGAGCAAGAATCATTGGAACTCTATACGATGTGCTGAAATATAGAGATGGGAATATAGGTTGTGCGTCAATTTGCAACGGTGGAGGTGGTGCATCTGCGATTGTGATCGAACGTTTGAGATAACGGCATTGTTGGTAGTAGCGTCTTTTTCGCTGTTTATACTGAATATATTCATCTCAATTTTTAGAATTGAAAAAGTTTAATTAAAAATATTGTGCTACTAGTATTCAATAGCTGTGTCTAGTGTTACAAAGGTACGGTTCGTTATTTTGCTCCAGTAGCTGCTTAGAATCTAAATACGCTTGTCCCTCCCATGTCATCAACTAGCAAGTCATTTTGTCTCTTGTTAAACTCGTCATTGAATGCTTCCTTCATCATCTTCTTCTGCATGCGTGCTACCTGGCGTTCTTTTTTAACATTCAACTTTCTTAATTTCTTTTCTTCTGCTGATTCATTTTTATGTCGTTTCTCTCCTTTATTCACACTCATCATTGTGTCGGCTCCATCAAGTGTTGGACAATAACCATCATCGGTATAGTGGCCACTTGGCAATACTTCCAACGGTAGCCCCGTCTTTTCCGACAACTGTATTATCTGATGCTGTTGGGCCGGAGCCGAGGCAGTGGATTCGTCATCATCTCCCAGTCCACTTTTTCCTTTTTTAGGCTTTCGTCGCCTTCGACGACTACTGGAGGCAATCGTCATCGGATTATTGTCTAAGTTCGAATACGTAGACAAGATACTTTCACAATCCCAAGGGTTTCTCATTCTCTCAGAATAATAGGATTTGCCATCAATGAAAACTTCTTCAATTGGTGGGGCTGCATGTGGATTCCTCAAAGTATCATCAGCTTCGCCCAAGATTTCATCCATGGGGCGAATGGTACAATCGATTTCCTTTAGGTTTATATCCTTTACAGGCACCATCTTAGTTCCAACCAGTGCTGCAAATCCACTTCCGCCATTGTTGGTCCATCCATGTAGTGACGATTCCCCTGCATGAAAATGTCATCATCTCGTTCCTGTAAGTAATCATCTAGTGCGGCTTCTACCTGAGTGTCACCCTCTAAAGGACGATTACCTATCACGTCATCATTATCGTATCCCTCCCCGAGCTCGTCCGAGTCGTATTCGGCTAGAGCTTCATTGAATTTGTCACAGAGTGCTTGTTCTTCTAATTGTGTTAACTTAGGAACAATACCAGGAATAGTGTCATTTTCGTCAAAATATCCTGAATCACCATCGTCGTCGTTATCATCATCGTAGCCTTTGCCAACTCGCTTGGCTTTAGAAAAAAAATCTTGATCCATTTTTCCTTGTTCGTGAATAGTAGATAAACCACCCATTCCGGCTTCATCGTGAGATTCCATCTTGGCCTTATCAATAAGCCTTGAACATGTGCTGCAAAATCAAAGGCTTGATCACCATCGGCTGTGGTTCTGGTTCTTTGGCAGCATCAAGAACGAATTCATCGTTCAATTCTTCAAACTCACCCTCATCGAAATCACCAAACAACATTTGAGCGATTTCTTCATCCATATGATCTGAAGTTAATGCAATCGAATCCAATTGTCTATCTACTTCTTGAACGATTTCATCTTTTACATCTCTCGCACGTGCATCCAACATGAAGTTAACCTCTCTCTTACTGGTTCCCGGCATATTCTTTGTATTATTGGCAAAATATTGTCCGGTCCCTGTGATGGGTTTCGTGTGTTCTTCATAATCGAAATCGTCCACCAATCCAGCTTCAGATAGCTGATTTTTCCATTGTGAGAGTGCACCATCCTCAATCACTCTCACACCTTTCTTTCCAAGGAGAATTTTTTCATCTGTTTCCGGGTTGTTATTGGGAGAAGGCCACAAAACTACTCCACTGTTGTTACCACTTTCGCTTCCGTTATCCGCGTCCCCATCCGCAACATCGCGCTGTGATCTGTATAGAAGGTGATAAGTAGAGGCATTCTTCTTATCGATGAATGGCTTTTTGGTCTTTCCCATTATGGATTATTTGAAAGTCAATGAAGATACTACTACAAGTGATAATGTATGTAAGAACAAAAGGAATATACTGTATTGATAATAAGTTGTGATTATCCTCTCGACTTATTGGCTGCACATACAGTAGGCTGCATACTGTACCGTATAAAGTTTCAAGTAAGTTTGAAAGTGCGACTACAATTGTACGGCCAAAAGTGTGTTTTGACGACGAACGTCAAACGGTTGGTTCCTGGTGCGGGAATGAATAGTAGTCCCGTATAATACGGGAATAAATTAGTCCCGTATAGTTTTTCAAAAGTCGTCAGGTTCCATGACATCATGTAATGCTACATACCGGTTATGACATCAAGTTCTCCTGATGGTAGATTGTTCTTCATTAGCTTATTTTCTGTAAACGATATGAATTTTATGATTATTTTTCAGTTGTAGTTAGTGCCTGGTCTGCCGGCAATTTCTGTGTTAAAAGTTGATAGATGATGAGAATTTTCTGCTCATCAGTCACTTCTTTAAAAATAGCTGTGGAGTATTAAACGTCTAGATACTCATGTGCTTGGAATTGTATCATATGAATTGCATTTCTTTGCTTATCTTACTACGTTACTACTTGTACATGTGTACTTGGTGCCTTTTTTTACCATTGGTGCCTGTTTTGTTGCCTACCGTTCTTGTTGTTCTCTTGTTACTTGTTGCTTGTTGCTTGTTGCTTGTTGCTTTGCTTGTTGACAAGGTAAAAATGGTTATAGATATCTGAGTTTACTATTATTATTAACTGTGTTATTCTTGGATTATGAGGATGTCTACTTGTATTGTTGGTCTACTTTCATTTGATACTTTTGCAACTGATTGGTTGAGTTGAGCATCTGCTCTTGCGGCCTGTCATTTGAATGGAATACCATTTTGGGATTAATATCATTGCTATGTAACTACATACTTAAACGGTAGTCCAAATTGCTGCTAAGTTTTGAACATATTTGAATACTGTACTTACACTTATGCATGGTCCATCCTTGTTGAGACTGTACTGGTATTTCTACTACCGGCAAGTTAACAGGATTCCAGTTATGTTTATTTGTTTGTAAACTGTTTGTAAACACTGCATAGCACCAACCAAAACAACATTTTCAGAAGACTTTCTCTATGGTGCAAACGTGCGCTTGCATTTCTACCAAAGGTTAAATCTTGTCCAGCTGTAGGCCCTACTACCATTCTCTCTCTCTCTCTCTCTTCTTTAAAAAGACCCCATGATAATCTACTACCAAGATATTAACTTTTAATGAACATTAGAAGCAGCTGGGCTTTCTTTGTTGACAATGGATATGGCATTTTTGTATCAAAATACACATTGCTAGGTTTACTTCTCAAAACAGGAGTAAAAGTCCAAGATTTTGGGCAGACTGAGTCTTTATGCATATTAAAAAGAGATAGAAAATGGTGCATTGAGATAGCATACAAATACAAGCACTCATAAAATTCATCCTAGACACATTTCTCCCTCTTATCTGCAAGCAGATGCTAATTTAAAAAAGTGAATATTGAAAATATTTGCTTTATATGACTATTTCTACATGAATGCAATTTTTCACAATTCTTACTTGGATGACCTCTTGAATAGTGGTGGTTCCTAGAACAAAAATTGGAAAGTTTGGCAACCAGGAACTTCACAGCCACAACCCTAGAAATATCTTAAGAAGAAGACAGCATTCAACGGCTTTTTGCTCTAATGAAAAGGCAGTAAAAAAATATCACAATGTATTTATCACACCCGTGTTATTGAAAACTATATAGTAGATAAACTATCACTTGACCAAAGCAATTCAGAATGAGAAAAATCGAAGAGAAGAGAAATCGAGGAGCGTACACGGCCCATACCATTAAATGCCTCCGTAAAAGACTAACAGATACGCAATTCAAAGAGCTCTCTACCAACTGATAAAAACCATACCAAGACCAGAGATGCTTTTTGTTGTGCATATATGCTGTAACCCATACTATGATCAGACCAATAATTTCCCATCCAAACGTGTTAAGAAACAATTGGAGACCACCCAAAGCAAAGTCAAAATTAATACTGGCCACAAATGCTGCCGAGTATTGAAGTCGATTAAACGCACAACCATGATTTGTAGCAAAGAATGTGTGCCGAACTAAAAATCGCCACAGAGTTGCTTGTATAGGCGGTGATACTTCGTAA
Source organism: Fragilariopsis cylindrus CCMP1102 (assembly GCA_900095095.1). Classification (NCBI taxonomy): domain Eukaryota; phylum Bacillariophyta; class Bacillariophyceae; order Bacillariales; family Bacillariaceae; genus Fragilariopsis; species Fragilariopsis cylindrus. The sequence goes on from FMBT01000085.1 coordinate 72,943, forward strand.
AAACCTGTAGCCCCAGCTAGGATGTACAGCATCCATCCCTGAAGAGAGAAAATTAAGATGGTTGCCGCGGTGGATGGTCCTGTCACTACCATGATGGCAAGAAGAAGCTCAAAAACAACTGTCAATGTTCTGACAAGGATTACATCACGACGGTTAATTGGGTGATGATTTCCAGCCTTCGCAATTTTCTTCGATATTTGCGTTATCGGAGGTAGAGTTTCTACAATGGCAATAGGTGTACACACAAGCAACAGACCAATTGCTGCTCTACTTGCAGGGTAGCCATTTCTTGTCTGATCTAGATTTCGTTTTTCCAGCCAGCTTAGTGCAATGCATAATATAATCGCACAGTCCATACTTGTATGGAACAATCCTGTCTTGGTCTTATTGGAAAGCGATTTGTAAAAAAAGACCCGCAGCGCCATCAAACCAACAAGAGATCCTAAAAATACTATGGGGTTGTGGGCAAGATGCAGGCGAATGGATGGATCCATACCGTGTCCTGATATCACTAGCTCGGAAATCCTCGATAACAAAGGGATCAATAATGGAATATATGGGATGATTCTGGCGTTACCTCCCACTTTGACGCCTTGCATTCGCACAAAGATAGAGAGACCGAGAATTTGCAACATGAACATAACGATCATTTGCTCTGCTTCGATGTAGCTGTTACTGAAGGATAATATTCCACTCTGGAAAACTACGAATATCGCACTTAGTCCACTCTCAACGTATTGGTTTGGCGATAATCGGATGCCTCCAGTCAGAAAATATATTGAGATAACGCTGATAAATAGAGATAAGAAGAGAATCGAACCTCCCATAATCATTCCAAAAGTATCAAACCGCGTCCATACTGCATGGCCGAGGTCCGCGGCTTCCAACAAAAATGTCTTAAAAAGTCCACATGCTTTGTAGAATGCATTTGAATCCTCTGCTTGTTCCTTTTGTTCAACAAGAGCCTGTTTGTATACATCAACGGCTTCTTCCAATAGTAGTTGCAGCTCAGGTAAATTCGGAAGTTTGTTTGCTGTTTCAGAATATACAGTAAAGTATCTCCATACTTGAGCAGCATTCAGAGCCATAGCTGCGGCCGTTTCGTTAACCCGCTCAAATCCCATTAGAGATGGTACAACGCTACCTAGATTTGCGTAAGGGACGGGTAATCCAAGTAGAAAAGAAATTGTTGGAACCAGATCGATTTGATGGATTGACTGGAATGCATCTTGTACATACTTGCTTCCAATACTCGGTGTCAAGTCGAGAGACAAGTCACCACAAGCTGGAGAAAAGTGTGCGAATAGTGCTGCATTGATCTCGTTTTCTGTCCCACCACCATGATTCCCATCTTCGGTCATTCCATGATCTGTGTTAAGCACATAGTAATATGGTGGAGAAACGACGGTATCAGTAGGTTTCAATTTAAAAATAGTTAAGACACCATGTGCTCTCAGATAAATAGAAGTAATCTTTGATCGTATTGTACACTGAAGGAGTAATATGAAAATCACGCACGCACGCACGCACACACGCACACACATATACATACCCCCAAAGATCAGCGCTAAGTGACAGTTTTTTGATGAATCTAGCACATCTAATGTGGTACTCAAGGCAACATCCATTTGGTTCAGCTTTTCGGTCATGTGCTTGTCATGTGGTCCATAAGTATGACCGACATGGTCGACTCCTAAAAAATGAGAAACGACGACTTCCAATTCTTTTGGACTGGAGCCATCCATTCGTAAATCTTTCAACAACAAAGGCAATCGCTCCAAAACTCCATTGTCAACTGTATCCAAGTCTCGAGTATTGAAGGATGGTAATGGGTATGATTCGTCAAACTGTCTGGGGTAAAGATCCACCTGATGAAACAATAAACAAAAATAATGGGTAAGAATCTTGATATTATGATATTTCAAATGCTTCTATCATCGATTATCCATTGAAAAAAAACAGAGATAGCCAGTCTTACCCATGTATCATCACCTACGAATCCCAGTCTTGATGGGAATTTCAAGCCTCGTTTATAGTGAGGAGTCGCTTTGAGCTGTTGAACCCACGAATCTTCTTCAATTGAGGCTCCACCCTGTGAATGAAATATATATTGAATGATATCCATAATCAGATACATGTTTAGCGATAACTTAAAATTCTATCGTACGTAAAGATCAGATGCATTGATTGCTATTACTATCCAACTACGAATTATCGCATTGCTTATTTGCATTTTTACATACGTACCATGCTTCCACTGATATCTGCAAAAGTAGGTAGGGATCCTGTTGTTAATCCTTTCAGTCGTTGCATAGTCACCGTTGGTGGATCAGCTACAAATTGTAAGAGTTGTGATGCCGTTGTTTGATTGTTTTGTTGCTTTGCTTATTTTGTGGCGATATTCTTGATCCAATAGACATTGGCAAATGATCTCTCGCAAAGTCAAATCTCAAAGCATCAACGACCAAAATGACCAGTGAATCGATTCTACGAGGAAGCCAACAACCATTTCGCGATTTGATTGTAGAATTATTAATATTATTGCTATGTTTGGCAGCGTCGTAATCGTCATCGTAATCGTTATCATCCATGACACCTACAACGAGATCAGTCTGTTCGCGAGAAAGTGAGAGAACTTCCGTAAAAAGGGTCCTAGCTTCATCACACCGTGACACAAAGGGAAGAGTTCGTTTCGCTAGGAAGAAAGAGGCAGAAAACCAATACAATCCTACGATAGCTATAAGGGGAACAATTAAGTCTACCGGCTTCTTCTTGGCTCGTTGAAAGTTGTTGAGGCGGCCCGTTGACGTTGACGACGACATGATCGTTGGAATGTATGTATGTATGTATGTATGCTCCTGTTAATTACAATAAAGTACAAAGATTAATTGTTTTTTGCTCCATTGAATAGGTCGAATTTATGACATATCCACACTACACCTTTATTATTCTTGTTCTTACGGTATATTCCTGATGAGCGATGGCTGATGAATATACAAGCATATGTAATTGTAATGAAAATTGCCTTTTTAACTTTGCTGCATAGTTATTTTGGAAGAATTACGGTAAAATTTGTATCTTAGAATTAAATAATCTAAAAAAAATGTTTGAAAACATTTGGGGGAGATTCCAAAAGTCCTCAAAATTCCCCCAATAATATTTAACCCCCCAAATATCTCGCTGGGTCGCAGCCACCGATTTTCATTTTTTTTCTTTCCAAAATCATTGAGGGAAAACAAGCAAAACTCGAAAACTTCATTTTCTTTTCTTTTAAATTTCCCTCGATTCAAATAAAAAATTGTTGTATTTGTGCTACAGTAAGTTAGCTTGTATATATGCATAGTAGTCGAGTTGAAAGGTTTACTAAAGTGTAGTTGGTATCAGGAAGAACTATAGAAATATGGCAGATTTGTTACCATCGCTCTCATCGGACGATGAAGATGGAAAAATTGGTAATAATTACGATGACGAGGAAGATGACGACGAAAATGAAGAAGTTGATGTAGTTTTCGGGGGACTCCTGGTAAGTAGTCTTAAGCGTGTTAATGAACGTTCGTTTTTTTGCGTGGATATAGATATAGTAGATAATACGAATCCAAAACAATTTACTAATCTGAACTCTTTTTCCTTCCTCTTTTTCTTTGATTCAGGGAGAAGATGGAGGCCTTCCTTCTAGCTTGGTTTCTGGTCCTCACAAGGGATGGTCGTACCAAGCTGCTCTTGATAAAATCGAAAGCGAAAACCCTAACTCTTTGCGGAATACACCGGCTCGTATGGATCTTTCTTCGATCATTGCAGCTAAAAGACAGATTCTGAAGAAGGAAAATGATGCAAAGCAACAACAAAATAATGATAGTGGAGACGATGAAAATAATGATAATAAGGAGGAGAGTAAGTCCGATGACGAAAAATCAGATTCCGATGATGCAGATTCTACCGATGAGTCAGGAAGCGAGAAGGAGGATGAAGATAAAGACAATGATGATGACGAAAGTGACAGTAGTAGTGATGGCGAAAACGACGATGAAGTTGATGATGCTAATGATAATGCTATGGAAGAGGATATTCTGAAAACTCGAATTGGCGAAAAGGAGAAAGATGACGACGATGATAAAGAAGAAGAAAACGAAGAGGAACAGAAGGAGGCTGAAAAGGCTGCCAAATTCTTTGACAATTCTAAACCTAATCAACCCACAGATGAGATCGAAGTATTTACAGAACTTACACTCTCTCGTCCACTCCTGCGCGGGATAGTGGCCATGGGATATGTGAAACCCACTGCCATCCAATCTTCGGTTATCCCTGTCGCTCTTGCAGGTAGAGATATTTGTGCCAGTGCTGTAACGGGTAGCGGGAAAACAGCGGCTTTTCTACTTCCCATCCTTGAACGATTATTATATAGGTCAGCTGGTCGGACTAAGACTTTAATCTTGACGCCTACACGTGAGCTTGCCGCGCAGTGTTATGGTATGATCGCGACTCTTGCACAATTTACAAAAATTACCTCAGTTTTGGTAGTTGGAGGTTCGAAGAATATGAACGCTCAAATTTCCGAGTTAAGGACTCGACCGCAAATAATCGTGGCGACACCTGGAAGATTGTTGGATCATGTCACAAATTCAGCTGGTGTTACGTTAGAAGATGTAGAATTCTTGGTACTCGATGAGGCAGATCGTCTCCTTGATTTAGGATTTCAGGAAGAAGTTAATGAAATTATCAAGTCCTGTCCAGTTGATAGGCAAACTTTGCTATTTAGTGCTACCATGAACACAAAGGTAGATGATTTGATTTCACTCAGCATGAAGCGACCTGTTCGAATTCGAATTAGTGATAAGGGATCAAATTCTTCCAATGGCAGAGATCTCGAAGTCGCTCCAAGACTGGAACAGGAATTTGTCCGTGTTCGATCAGGAAATGAAGGTATTAATCGTGAGGCGATGCTATTGGCCATGTTAACTAGAACCTTTTCAACGCAGACCATCGTGTTCTTTGATACTAAGGCAAAGGCTCATCGTATGATGATTCTCTGCGGTCTTTGTGGGATTCAGGGTGCTGAACTTCACGGTAATCTTACTCAACCTCAACGACTACAGTCTTTAGAGCAGTTTAGGAAGAGTGAAGTAGATATCCTTCTAGCGACAGATCTTGCAGCTAGGGGCCTCGATATAAGCCGTGTAGAAACTGTGATTAACTTCGAAATGCCAAATCAAGTTGAAACTTACATTCATCGAATCGGTAGAACAGCCCGAGCTGGCCGTGGAGGAAGAAGCTGTACGTTGATAGGGGAAGGTAGGAGACACTTGATGAAGGAGATTATGAAAGATGCATCAGAAAGGAAACAGATTACACCTAACGAGTCATCAACGAACCGCTCACAAAGTGCCACTATTAGATCTCGATCCATTCCCGCTGCTGTAATTGCCCATTTCGTGAAGAAAATCAGATCTCTAGAAGAGCATATAGAAGAGGTACTTCAAGCGGAAGCGGTTGCTCGAATGGACCGAATGGCTGAAATGGAAGTCATGCGTGCACAAAATATAATAGAACATTCTGATGAAATTAAAGGAAGACCGCAACGTCACTGGTTTGCTTCTGAAAAGGAAAAGCAGTCTACCAAAGAAGCAGCTACCGAGAAGGCTAATCGCATCAAAGAAATGGTAGGAACTGGTATGCATCGTATGACCCGAAAGAAGCGTCGAGCACGTGAAGCGAAAGAATATTTTGAGAATGGAGGCGACGAAGATGATGAGATGAATGATGTCCCGCTTCCTCAAACTTCCATGAAACAAGCAGCAAGAGAATCAAAAAGAGACACCTACGAGAAGGAGAGGAAAATTAGTAACAAGAGTATTCACGATGAAGACGTTGAAAGAAAATCCAAAAAGCGCAAAGTTAAAGCTGGGTCGGATGCTCTTGGTGATAGTGGTTTGTTCGCTGAAGAAAAAGTTGCGTATGCACCGAAAAAGAAAGAGGGCGAAGAAGAAAGAGCCAAAAGTGCATATAATTTCCATGGTTTTGATGAAAAAACAGATGGCAAAAAGAAAGGAAAGCAGCGTGGTGCGCAGAAGTTCAAATCAAAGAGTAAATACAAGCGCCGTTAAATTAGTTCCATTTGATCAAATTAAAAAAATGGATTCTACTAAGTTAATTTTACTTGATTAGTGTAAAGATATAAATTCTATAAGTTGATACTTTAATCTGTGCATGAGTATTCTTTTTCACCAGTCGATTTCAGACTGTTCTATCAATACGGATACAGTTTCCCGTTCTCGACGCATACACGCCTGTTTTCTTTCTTGTATTTTCGCCAATAGAGCACTCATTGGTGTCTTCTTTTGCTTTGGGGGTAGTAACGTTGATCTATCAAGTTGCTTTAGCTTGACACCCGACTGGATTTCTGACAGAAAAATATTCGTTTCTAGGTCTGCAGGTTGTAACGATGATCTATCAACTTGTTTTAGCTTGACACCCGACTGGATTTCTGACAAAAAATCATTCGTTTCTAAATCTTCAAGTTGTAACGATGATCTATCAACTTGTTTTAGCTTGACACTCGACTGGATTTGTGTCAAAAGATCATTCGTTTCTAGATTTGTAGGTTGTAACGATGAACTTTGAGTCTGTTTTAAGTTGATACCAGCTCGAATATCTCCGAAGAGATCAGATGATGAACGAGTAGTTTTCGTAGCTGTCGATGGATTTTCTACTTCATTTAGCTCCACACCCGCTACTCGTATACTGGCAAAAACGTTACTGATCGAATTCGATTCGGTTGCAATTCCAGATATGTTCGCATCTTCATGAGTATTTCCTGATTGTATATCCTGATTAAAAAATTGTTTTGTAGAGAAAACAGGGTTGGCGATTGATGAAGTAGAGACTTTATCTGACTGATGTTTGCCAATTCGACTAGGATCAACTGCAGGTGATACTATTCCAGTGGCTATCATACCATGTTGAGGCTGGGTTGTGTTATTTGCATCGGATACAGTAGAACGGTAATTCGTTTTCTTGACTTTTGCGTTATTATGTTTTTCTTCAATATGCATATTGTTCCCGTGGGTATTATGTTGACCTCTTGGAGAAGTTGCAAATTGAATTGCAGACGTTTGTCGCGATGATGCGTGGACCATACCTTCATTTCTTATCCGACCACCATCACCTGATCGCTTAATGTTGAACGGTATCTCGTTCGCACTAGATAATTGGATTCTTGAAGGATTCTTAATTCTTGCCGCCTCAGCAACATGCATAACATTGTAGGTATTTGATGACAGTGAAGATGATGCCTCGTCTCTCTCCCCATATAATGACTCAGTAGGTTTTGATGCAATTGTCGTTGTTCGGGGCGAAAACAAGGGCGGTGGTACTGGTGGTACTTGTACTTGTATAGCTCTTACCTTTCGAACTACGCGCCTGACCTTTCGTCCATTCCTCATCGTGACCGTCGATCGCTGACTACTTGTGATTGATCCTCCATCTCCGACAAACTTTGACTGTGAAGGACTCTTTTCGTGATCCTCCATTATCGCCATTTTGTCTATGGTATGCAAGCGATCTGTAAAAGATTCTATACCCTCCTTTTTCTTCGTCATGAAAATTTCAGTAATAGGTGGTGATAGTTCGCTGTTATGAGAGAAAACAGCAGAGAGTTGAAGCTTAGGTCGTCGTTCTCGTTCTCGTTCTCTATCATCTTTTCCGTTACGTAAAGTTTCTTTCGGAACGAAATTAATCTCAATTGGTTGATTTTTTATGGATTGATCGTGTCTTAAAAGTGATGATCTGTTCATATGAGTATCGGTAGACGCAGTAGCTGACGATTGAGCCTTTACTTGCATCTCTACGAGTCGCTTGTTGAGACGCTTCATTTCTGCCTGAAGATCGTCTACTTGTTCCTTCAATACTCCACCTTGCGAACTATTGTCATCACGATAATCAACGTTTTTCGTCTTACTGTCGTTATTACTCTTTCTCCTGCGAAAGAGCGCCATGGTCGTATTTTTCATTGACTGACTCTTGATCGTCCTAATTTGTGATTGTGAGAGTTGTTTCCGAAGTAATCAAATATCGATCGTTAGACAGATGTTGAAACGATCGTGATAATCAGTAGAAGTGAGTAGGGTGGTTGTGGTTTAGAATTCTATATTTCATTATTTCATGGTTTAGGCGACTTTAGGTTTTCCTTCGTCCACGATCATTATTTCATCACTTCTTTTTTTGCGACTTTATCAGTCCCGTATAAAAGGATTTTTTTTATTTCAAAGATTTTTTAATATAAAATAATTGAATAATATATGTAGGGTGCATGTGTCCAGATATTTCTACTATGATTGGTTTTTGATGCCAAGTTTGGTTTAGTTTCTCATTATTGTGTTGTATGGAAGTCATGGCGGATGCCTGTTTTCTGGACAGTTGCCTAATAATTGAGCAAATCTTTTGTTGAAGAATTAAGAGAGCTGCTAGCTACGATGACAAATACCTATAGATGCAATTTCTAAATGAAAATTACGACTTTTTAGTTCTATTTTTTATGAAAGCAACGAGTTTTATAGTAGTATAATAGTAATAATGAAAGAATTTGACAATTTTTGTTTTAGGGATGTTCTTCACAAGTCGATTTGAAAAGGAAGGATGTTATTGTCGAGTCATTTGTGTCCCTTTCTCAACTTGATTTTCAGGTTATGATTGCGGTGGAAGAGATTTCAAAAAAATGCTGTAATATCAGTAGATATGCACAATATTTTTGCCACACAGTGTCCTCCGAGTTTCTGAAAAGAACTTGCACAGTGTGTGTGTGTGTGCATGCCATATTATAAATATTTTACTATTATATAGTCTTCCAGACCAGTTTCTTCAGAGAACAGTAGTCCTGTTGGCACACTCCCAAAACCCGCCCTCCTTTTCTTTCTCTTCCATACCCACTAATATAAGTAATAGTTAAAACGCCAATCCTTCAAATATCGTACTAACAGTTTCATTCCAATTTCTTTCCTGTGAAGTCAAACTCCCAACCGGTATACCACCCCCCGCAGCCTGTCTCTTGCGGTAAAATTTTAGATCTAATGTATTTCCTGTATCTCGTCGATCTTTGAAGCCTCCCTCTGGTTCTCTTACCCGTGGCGAAACAAACACAGTCGCAGCATTAGCCTGTCGGCCCTCTCGCTGCCGTTTGAGTTCATTCCGGTAGCCTTGCATCTGTGCTGCTTTCAGCTCCGCAGAAACCTCGTCCCGCTCACCTAATAGAACTTCAGCCGATTCTTGTTTGAACTTTCGTTTCGTTAATGCGATAGCCTTTTCTTCTTCTCGTAGTTCCCGTTTACGTCTTTCAGCCTCGCGCTGTTCACTAGCAATTTGATCCTGAATGGCGCGTTCCGCATCTGCTCTTTGCGATTGTCTTATGACTATCTCTGTTCGATGATTTTCCTCGTAAGCCTTGATTTTCCCCTTGCACTCCTCAGCATTTGGTTCCTCGTTAACGATGGAATATATCATATCTTCGACTTCTTCGAGGTAGTTGTTGTATTCAAGCAGGGAGGGGAAATCTTTCTGCGTTTTGTTAAAAACCTTCATTACACGGCGTCTCCAACTTGTATCCTTCTCGCATAAGACATCATCAAGTGTTCGAGTAGATAGGGTCACCTTTTTCACTGGCGTTTCACAAATTGGACAGGGGAATTCACGTCGTCTCGAGAGCTCACGATCAATACAAGATGAACAGAACTGATGACCACAGCCAACAGTTGAGTTGTTTTGCAGTTGAGACTGAGAAGTCAAATTTGACGAATCTCCCTCGGCAATGCCACAAATGGCACAACTAAACAAATCCTCCTGTTCTTGGTGGTCGTCCATATTCATCTTTCTATTGTGACGTTTTTTAAATATATCCGAAACGCTCAATTTACAATTTACGCTTATTAGCTTTTTGTAGGTTATACGAACTATTAACACTGCATGCATGCATTGTTTGTCTACTTTCTACTTTTAACTTCGTACTTTTAAGTTACTTATTTTCAATTTGTCAGTCCAGATTTTCAAACAGGACCATCTTCCGCTTGGCGAATTAAAATATTAAACATTACGAATATTCCCCTGATACCCTTACTCGCGCGCGGCATTGGTCATCAAAAAAAATCATATAAGCAATCATTTAGGTTAATGAAAAACCATTAAGCTTAATGAAAAATCATTAAGCAAAAATATTTTTATGCGCGAAAATGGATCTTAGATCTTACGGTACAACTTTCATAGGGCATGTTTTCGTCTATTTAGAGAAAAGAAATTAAAAAAGAAATTAACAATCTGCCTCTACAACTTTGAAAAGAAATCAAGCCACCGTCACCTACCCTACAGCATTAACGCCCGAACAAACAATAGAAAAGATTTGAAGTTGTAATGGTTGGATCCAAAGTTTGCAAAGAGCTTCACAAGATTAGATAGATGCAACACATCTAATACGTTTTGATTCCAACGCCGTTCAGTATTTTCCTATCCTATTACACAAGATGCCTGCGCTGCAACTATTCGGACAACGGGTGCGTGCATACGAAAAGCAAACAAATATACAAATAAACAAGCAAACAAACAAACAAACAAACATAGGGCGTGATGAGATATTCCATAAATCACAATACACTGTTGCAGTCCTCTTTCTTAATCGCTTATTCTCGCCTTTCCCTTCTCCACTATCTTCCTTCTATTCTTCTTTAATATGGCAAAGACCTTTTTTGCTGGCGATGACATATGCACCTTTTTAGTGCTTCATGCATTATTCAGAGCATTCCAAATTGCTGTAGCATTGAGCCTAATCGGAATAACAGTCTTCTATAATCACAACCAAGAAATAATTCTACTGGAAAATGGCATGAATTGTACGGTAGAGGGTTCGACCGAGGACCGCATGACATATATTTATTCATCAGTCTCTATTGTAGTAGCAGGAATGTCAATCTATTTAGTGGTACCAATGTTTCATTACAGTAGAAAGGGAACACCGGTAAGTAAACGAAGAAAAACTGTTGAACCCAAAATGGAAGTAACATTTATATTGAACATACATATATCTCATTCGTTTCCGCGCGTACTATTTGCGGTGATCTTATAGACCGAACCAACGCTACGAGAACCATTGCGACGATTGTGCTATTTCGATACAACCGTTATGAACGTTCTTAGGATTATTGTGTTCGTTCTTGGCAGCAGGGATATAAAAGGCGTGATGGCCTATTGTAGATGCATTAGCAACGATATCTCTGTAGACACTTTTGTTGAAGTTCACGAGTCATGCCCCCGACACGCTGGTTTTATGACAGCTGTTATCACATTGTTCTGTAAGCACCTTGAATGAATCTATACAGTTATAAGAATACATATTTTCCGTTTTTTCTCTTCCCTCTCACATTTTCTTTTAAACATGCGTCATATACAGGTACTCATATTTTTGATGCATGCATGACTATTTTGACGTTTCTATACTTTACATTCTGTCACGAAAATCTATTTATAAATTCTCAGATTGAATTCGTATCTTCAGAACAAAGATGTTCTATATGTCTGAGATGTTGTATCGGTTGGGCTTCGATATTCACTTGTTGTCTATTTGGAGGGGATAAAGCAGTACGTGGTGATTATGCCAACTTTTCTATGCTCCTTGCCAATTACGTCAATGGAAAAGGCATTCTTGATGTTACCGCATCTGATATTTCTGTAGGTCTTCATATGCTTAGAAAAGTCAGGAAGCGGAATAGACTCGAAACAACAAATAGACTAGTGCGAGAGCATAGCGAAATTTCTAAACAGAAAGTGGTCTCCTCCCGACATGGATCATCAGACAGGCTAAGTTTAAATGACGACAAAAACTATGAAAACAAAATTGTTGTCAAGATGTCAACTGATGGGAATTCAGTTGATCTTGTTCATGATAATTGTAATTCAGAGGATACGAAGGAAGAAATTTACGACAATCGTGCGAGACCTCAAAATCTACCTGAACATCGACAAAAACTGGAAATTTTATCTAGGT